>JAHBCN010009399.1:0-35224 GCA_019359885.1 Listronotus oregonensis
CAAACGAAACGTGCGTGGTAGGGATGTAGTATTTAATAATTAACAAGCAAAAAATACAAATGGATTAACAAGGTTGGATTATTTCAATTGTATTTGCAAACTTCAGCGTTTTCCCGGACCTATATTAAAAACGCGGCCGGACGTCCCCATGAATCTCATCATTTTAAAATATATATAAAATATGAAAAATAATAAGAGCGTGTACCCAAAAATTAATAAATTTTAATTATAATTTTTTTTAATTTTTAAAAAAAATTTTGAAAATTATAAAAAAAATTTTTTATCGGGGTAATCCCCGGGGGCAAACTCCAAACTTTGGTCTCATGTGGGCTGTCCGGTAGGTAAAATAAAACACACAGTGATACAACAGAAAAAGCAGGTTGATTATGTATTTCCTCTCTGTTAGCTTCCTATTTTCTTTATTGTTAACTTATTGTAAAAACAATAAAAACAAACCAAACAATCAGTCATTTCAAACACGGAATAAAGAAATCACTATTTTTAGATTATGACGGCCGTACATTACAACAAAGAAAATAAAGTGTAATCCTGTGTAGCGCCTTCTCCGTACGTTTGCCATCTGCCGGGCACATAGAATTATCGACTTAACTGTATGGGATAATTATTATAGGAAGAGCTTCTTCAAATCTTCTTTTAACATTGGCGAAATAGGCAGTTACTGCTTATCGTTAAAATTACTCGATGTAACGTTTCCATGTTACAATCTCTTAAGGTTTTAAGAAGAAAATCTTAGAAATGCAGAGTAATTAAAAATACTTTGAGTCTTTTTAATTATTACTTAAATTAGAATTATCATTCTGATTCAATAATAAGAACTAAAATAACATATGCTATATAAATTACACAAATATTGTAGTAATCGGTAATAGTTGTGTAGATCTAGGAACTGTTGATATTAGAGATAAATTGACTCCGTTTTACAGTACTATTCAACACCTACAAATTTTGACAGTTTTCCCTCTCTCTCTCTTTCTCTTTTTTCAGTTATGATTATTGTTCGAACGATGGTCAATTTTTGGCGGAGGCCGAAACCGATGTTTGTCTTTTTCAGCCAAAGCTGAAGCCAAAGATGATTAACTTAGGAATCTTATTTGAGAGCTGACTAAAAGTATAAAATTTTAAAATTTCCCATGCAAATTATATTTTACTTCATTTTATACAAGGTGTTTTAAATATGTTCTATAGTTTTGTTGCGGATTCATGTTTCAGTATGTTTTCTTTGGGATCCTCGCCTTACTACTTTTTGGAAAATGGGACCTCTTCGGTCCGGGTCCCGGGGTATAAAGAACTGAGCCTGCTCGGCCCTATTGACCCCTATGAACTTGTAGATTGCCTGCAACAAAAGAGAGGAAAAACCCCCTAAAAAACCCAAAAAATCAAAAATATTAATCTACGTTTGGGTGGTAAGTCGGCCACCGTTTTCGAGATGAAAATTAAAATAAAAATTAAACTAAATTAAAAAAATTTTGCTTAAAAAACTAAGGAAATTCTAATAGCTTTTTACTTTTTATGACGCTTTGCCATAAATGATATTAGGTTATGTGACTGGTAATTTATAGTATTCAAAAAAACAAAAAGTTGGTATGGTGTGTTTATTGATTTTAGGTTTACCTGAATTTACTTCAGCATCAAGCATAGGTAACCATGTATTATTTCAATTAACAGATATTGATGCTACACATAAAAAAACATAAAACATACATTAGAAACACAAAATTCCACAAATCAAAAATCTGTCAACACGCACTTGATAATAACCACATAATAAATTGGAATGCTTCTAGCATTTTAGCAAAGGAAACTTGTTTCAAAAAACGTAAAATACGGAAAAGTGATTTATTTTATTAAATAAAGATATATGTGTAGCATCAATTTTTAAAAACTTTAAATAATTAAAAAGGGTTATAACTTTTTAAAAAAGGAAAAAAATTTAAATTTAAAGGAGTTTTATTGCTTCATAAACATAAATTAAAAAAAAAAAAGAAAAAGATTAATTTTTTTTTCAAATCCTAACTCAAAACTTTTTTTCCACTTAAATTTGGATATGAGATTTGCTTTACAGGAAGAGATTCTGTTATCATGTTCTTTAAAACAATTTTCGATGAAAGTCTTCAGGATTTGTAGTAACCGAGATATGATTTTTTAAAGTTGATATCTCTCGGGGCTTTCTTTTTTAATTTTTAATGTTTTCCTTTAGATTTTGTCCTATAACTTTTTCCCCTGTAAGTTTTGATAAAAACATTATGTCATAAAACAGGCCCATTTTACGAACTTTAAATCGATGCCTGGTTAAAGTATGTGGAATTAGTAGTAACCGAGATACGACATTTCAAAGTTGGGGTAGTAGTCCATATTCCGTGGTATTGTATAGGATGAAATAAAACACGGTCTTTTATCATAGACCTCCAAGGAGAGAGGAACATGTGCTTGCCATAGAGATGGTCATCATCATTAGCTTAAGTACAAGTTAAATTATAAGATAAATGTACAAAAGCCAACTATTACAAGATAAGTTAACAAATCACAAAGGAGCCAATTTTCGAAATTATTTTTCTTTTTTTGATTTTCGTGTTAAATTTTTTTAAATATTCTTGTAATGATGCCTTTTGTACATCTTTTTATAAGTAATATTGTAACATGTTCTATGACAGAAACATGTTCCTCTTTCCCTAGAGGACTATGTCTTGCCAATAAAACAAATTATGTTGTAAAAGAAAGTGTATTTTATTCTATACATTACACAGAATATAGACTACTTTTCAACGTTGAAATGTCATATTTCGGTTACTATTAATTCCAAAATCCAAGGGAAAAAAAGTTACAAAATATAGTCTAAAGAAAAACAATATTTATGCATTTTTTGTTTTTGCCTAGTTAATTTTTATGCCTTAAGCATGTGACATTTCGATAAAAAATTTAATTTTAAACTACTTTTCTAATACCGTTTGTGCAAAAAAAGACCATAGAATTTGAGCTAAAATTAAAAACTTAAAAGTAGATAAATTCACTCCTATCTTGGAAATGTATCCCTATTAAATGGCACTCCGCGGTTATTTCATATTTTAGGAACAATTGAACGTATGAAACAATAAGCCTAATAATGACAGGGATCATATCATTATAATGACTGAAAATGTATGTCTCTAATTTAGGAACCTAAAAAGTATTTTGTGTTTTCAATGGGTACACTGTTTTATTAAAAATTATTTTTATTATCAGTGTTTTGGCCAAATCTTCATTTTTTTTGACCGAAGCCAAATGTATTCTCGAAGGTCCTATTATGACGCATGCCAAAGCCCAAGCTAAACCTTCGGTCGAACACTAGTTATAACGACCTCTTGTTTTTTAACGTATAGGAAGATTCAGGTTTTTTCTTTATATGAACTAATTATATATATTATTAATTTAATAAAAATTTTTAAAATAATAAATAATTATCAAAAGAGCTCTAATTTTACAAAATCCTTCGAAGGGCCCTTTTTGGGGGGGGGGGGGGGGGGGGGGGGGGGGGGGGGGGGGGGGGGGGGGGGGGGGGGGGGGGGGGGGGGGGGGGGGGGGGGGGGGGGGGGGGGGTTTTTTTTTTTTTTTTTTTTTTTTTTTTTTTTTTTTTTTTTTTTTTTTTTTTTTTTTTTTTTTTTTTTTTTTTTTTTTTTTTTTTTTTTTTTTTTTTTTTTTTTTTTTTTTTTTTTTTTTTTTTTTTTTTTTTTTTTTTTTTTTTTTTTTTTTTTTTTTTTTTTTTTTTTTTTTTTTTTTTTTTTTTTTTTTTTTTTTTTTTTTTTTTTTTTTTTTTTTTTTTTTTTTTTTTTATTTTATATAAAATTATATATATATATATATATATATATATATATATATATATATATATATATATATATTTTAAAAGGGGTTTCGTGGGGAAAATTCGTACGTCATACGTAGTCAGGGTCCAAAAATAAACATAAAAGTCTATACAAATATGGGTCCGCAAGGCCTGCGTTTCCGAAATACAGGGTGTTAAAGTTTTTATTTAATTTTTCCATTTTTTAAATAAAATTATAAAACCTAGCTTATGTTTTGCTAAACATAATAATTAAGAACAATAATAATAATTTTATTGAAAATTAAAATACATATTGTTTCAGTATACATTTTGTTTTATTTTTTTTTTAAATTTTGCTATAATAAAATCCGATGCGTCGTAATTTTTTTAAATCCAAATATCTCGAAAACGGTTGCTCATATCATCTTTTAACATGTATACCTTTTTGACGTAAAAAAGACTAAACAATTATCTAATTCACTTAAAAATGTAATACAGGGCCGTACCAAAAAGTTGTGATTGTTCAAAATAGTAAAAAGACGTGTAGGTGGCACCCCCTACAAGTAAGAGCCGTACTAAGATTCGATTTAAATCTGTCATACCAAAAAACCCCCGGATACTAATTTTAACTCCAATATTTTTATTATTATAGATTTTATTTAAAAAATAGAAAAATTAAATAAACATTTAAACACCCTGTATTTCGGAAACGAAGGCCTTGCGGACCCATATTTGTATAAACTTTTATGTTTATTTTTGGACCCTGACTACGTACCGGAAGTATTGACATTTCCTCATGAATCACCCTGTATATATTAAATGTTGTTATAACATTAAAAAATAACTGCCGTGACTATTTGTCTTTAAAATTACTTACTAATTTGTCTTCTGCTACAAGTTTTATTGTGCGTGATTTATCTCGAAAAAAAAAAGATTTAGTTATATTTGGGTACGAACATGGTTATCCAACAAGAACTGAACAGGGACATATTTGTGGCTTTCCTCGTATAAAAAAACATATAGTCATCAAAAAATAATCCTATGTATTTATTTTTGAGTAATCTAAAAGAATGCATAAGAAAATTATTTCAATTGAAACAAAGGTAATACGACAAAAAGTTACCAATTTACTATTTATTAGTTTGATTCTAAAAGCGTCTCATTTTTTCTATACATTTCAATAAAAAGACCTTGTAAAAACAAAATAAATTTATTTCATTTGAAAATTTTGCAATTCGAATTAGAAATAAGGAGAAGGTAAATAACGCAATAATCATAGTACTAAAATCCATGACGGATATCTCTTGCTTTCTCAACATATGGTTAAACCCTTTTTTTCATACAATATTTCATTTTAATTAACACTAAACTCTAGACTTTCATAGAATATTGGCTTTTTGTATATTGGCTTTTCAAGTATTCATTTTTTTTGTCTAATTGAATAAATATGAATTAGATTAATTTTGTTGACACTAAAAATAAAAACGAAATAATTTTTGATGAACCATACAAAAAAAACTTTGTTTAAAAGGAATCAATAAATAGGTCGTCTTGGCAAAAATATGCAATTTTTATGTCTTGTGTCTTTTGTTTAAAGCCAAATCATTTTTTAGGTAGTATTTTAGATTTTATGATAAAAATACATAAAATGGGTATTTCACATTTTTTTTAAATACAAGGAAAGCCACAAATAGATCCCTGTTTAGAACTCGATGGTTCTGATTAGTTCTGGTCACATACAATTTGGAAGATCTGCTTTAAGAAACGTCATAATGCCAAAATTCGACACATCGTTCTATTTTACCATTACCGTTACTATTCTACGACTTATCTCTAATACCAAATGTACGCTCAATTTTCAATTCTTTATCCTATTACCACTATTACCGTCGATGCACTCGAAGAGTGAAGGTGTTTGCATTCATCGTATTTCAATTTTAATTTTGATGAATAATAAATAAAGAGAATAAATGAAGAACGAGGATTTTTACGTCACCACCAATTGTTGATGATGATCATCAAGTGTTATTAATTAAAATTAATGTTTTGTGCCATGTGAATAATTAATCTATCAGAGTTGCATTCGAAGGTGTATGATAAAGTTATTAAATTATAAAATGATTATTATTTAGACTTCTCACCAATAGACCCACTTTATTTGATGTTAAAAAAAATAAATTGACACGCTTCTAGCATTTAAGCAAAGGAAACTTGATTGAAAAAAGGATAAAATAAAAAAATGCTTCTAATATTATTTTCTTTTAATTTTGGACAGTCTTTAAAGGAATAAAACCTAGTATTAGGATACGTGGGTACCTTAAGGGAAGTAAGAAGAAGTTTATTAGGACAAGGTTTAAAAGTGGAAAGTTTAAAGCTTTACTAGAGAGAATGTAAAAGGTGCATAAGAGTATCCCTCCAAAAAATGGGCCCCAAAGTCACGTGTTGGGTAACTTTTCTTGTACCGTTGAAAAAAGACCAGTTAAATTTGGTGAAGTTGTCTATTTTTTGACTTTGCATGTTGCTGTTTTCCCAAATAACATAAATTTCTTTAGGGGCGTTACATACTGGGTATGTGCCTGGGATTTTATGCCCCAAATTTTTTGTTTGTGAAATGTTAGTACTTTGAGCACCAGATAATAAAACTACCATTATTTCTTTACAAAAAAGGTATTCTTAGTCTTAGTATTATGGCCTTTTTCTTGAGTAAATTTATCATTAGTTGACCATGGATTGACTAATATTTGGACACGATGCTGCGTTAAACGTTTTTTTTGTTTCTGCTAGTTGTTGCGTTTAAAATTTAGAAAATACATGATGCAAAAGAATGATCGCAAAAATCGTTCAAAAACTGCCACAATTTACAGACAGGTAAGAAAAAGACATACAAGTATGTATTTTATACCAAATTACTTGTTGCAAAAAATTAGGAAGAGCATTGTTTTTCGTTGTTTGCAAATTTTCAAAAATCACTCCTATCTAGGGTTTGAAAAGACGCCAAATCTGAAGAAATGCGAAAATAGCAGTGGTATTAAAAGTTATTCTCACTGCGATTTTTTTAATGGATCTTGGAAAAATAAAATAATACATCTCAGTTTCTGAAAGGGGTTGTTAACCAACCCCCATCGATAATGTGGGGGTTTAATCTTCCCCTAAAATATATCAAATCATAGGCAACTTTAAAAATTGCCAAAAGAACAGATTTTTCAGGGCATGTCTAATAAGAAATTATTGTATATAATTATCAACCACTCTTTTCTAAGTATGAAACCACCCTTAACAATAGGAAAAATTGAATAAAATGCTAGCTTTTTTAAAAAAAAGTCTTAGTAACGTATTTTTTTGATCCAAGTATATAAAGTAGGTGTACCTAGATTTTTCAAGTTCACTTTTAACCAAAATTCCTCCTGCAAGGGGGTATATTCATTCCCTAAAATGTAGAAAAGCATATACAACTTAAAATTATTAAAAAAATATTTAGATGTTTTAGGATATCTAAAATATGATATTAATTAAATAAGACCACCGTTCAGAGTGAGTTTTAATAATAAACCACCCCTAAAATTAAGGGTAAAGACACCCGCATCAACAGGAAAATTATTTTTTTTTACAATTTTAAAAGTTGTATATGATTTTATACATTATATAGGATGCAGGGGTAACTTTTATCAGAAATGAACTCGAAAAATCTAAGTAGGTCTGTTTTATACAATTGGGATGAAAAATATGAGGCCAAAACGATTTTTGCATAAGCTAACTTTTATTTAATTTTCCTCGTAATAAGAGTGGGGTGGCTTATTATCAAAACTCACTCTGAACGTTGGTTTTATGTTAATATCATATTTGAGATATCCTAATACATCTAAATATTTTTTACGATTTTAAGTTGTATATGATTTTTTACATTTTAGGCGATAAATATACCACTTGTAGGGGTAGTTTTGGTTAAAAGTGAACTCGAAAAATCTAGGTACACCTGCTTTATATACTTAGATCAAAACAATACGAAGCTTAGACTTTTTTTGAAAAAGCTAGCATTTCATTTAATTTTTTCTATTGATAAGGGTCGTTTCACCCTTGAAGGTTTATTACTATACATTTGTTTTTATTTGACATGCCAAAAAATTTAAAATTTTTTTTAATTTTTTAAAAGGGTTTTTTTTTTTAGTTCCCCAATGGGGGACTAGTTTAAAATTTTTCTAGAAATGAAGATGTATTATTTCATTTTCAAGAAAATTCAAAAAAAAACCAGTAAGAATAATTTAACCCCATGTTTTTTTCAAAAAATTTTCTTCAGATTTTGATTTTTAACCCCCCCTAAATGTGATTTTAAAATTTCCCAAAAAAAGCAAAGCAATGCATATCCTAATTTTTTTGACGAGAATTTGTATAAAATACGTTTTATTTGATGTATTTTCCCACCTCTCTGTAAATAGGCGTTTTTCATGATTTTTTTATTAGCTTATTGCAAAGCCACTGAAAATAAAGTCCAAAAATATTTTTTCCCGATTTTTTTGGCCTCCGAAACGCCTTAAAAATCAATTTTAAGTTTGAATTTTGTAGGCCCGTGACGTACGGCCCTAAATTTTCTTTGGTGGAGTTTCGCTTTGTTGTCAGTTTTTTGTTATTCGATACGCCTGTCATCAAAATCGATATGCGCAACATCTACAAAGTTGGCGTTTCCTGTCAATTGTCATATTATCAATTAACCTGTTAACCGAACTCTAATATTTTTTAATAATTTCTAATTTGTAAATAGTGTGTGTTCTTTCAAATATTCCAATTTATTACTATAGTTATTATTATCGCCAAACTTTCCTTGATATGAACCCTTTTACGAGTAAATTTTCGTTATTTTATTCAAAATGAAAAAAGTGTATTGTTATTATTTGCAAAACCAAAAGCCGGCCGAGTTTAGGATCTTCAAAAATATTCTTTTTCTTCCAAAACAAGACGATAGGAGAAAACCCTGGGTGCTGCTGTAGGTATTGAGAGAAATGCCCAAAGGACATGCCTATTATTGTTGTGAAAACAATTTTGATGTAAGTTTTTATGTTTTATTCCAATTGAACTATTTAGGTAGTCTGCTTGTGTTTTAGTGTAAAGTCTAAAAGCATTTCGCATTTTAGCATTTTCGTTAAAATGATACATTGTCGATATCGATAGTTCCTAAACAGATTTGGCATCCATGTTGAATTTGATTGGTTAGGGGGAGTGGCGGGCTATTTAAATTACAATGATAATTAAACCTTAAATAGAAAAGTAAGGGTTGTATTTTTCCATGTTATTTAGCAGGTTTCTGCTTTAATTGTGTTTCTACTTTTAATGTTTACACACAACATTATCAATATCAATTGAGTGAAAATACCCTATTGTGAAAACAGGCATTTTTTGCGGTCACTCTTTCTCAAATCTGGAGCCAACTAATTCCGGTTGGACTCGAATAATATTTTTTTGGCCCTATGAGATAAATACCCGTGAAGATCTGCTTTATAATATCACACTTACGGGAAATGAAAGAAGACGCAACCATCCTAAAATTCTTTGGGCATCGCAAAGTATACGTCCTAGGCAGGAATGTGTGTAAGGGAAAACAGAGGTTTATTTTAATCGTTTTTAAGAGGGTACAGAAATTTTAATAGGTTTTACGTGTTACGTGTTAGAAAAATTTTGGACCGCGTATTATAATGATGTTAAATAACAAAGAAAAATTGGGAGTCCAATGGGTAAATAAAATAAATAAATGATATTAAAGTTGTCCTATTCTAATTATTTTTACAGTTGATGAACACATTGTTTCCATAATGATTTTGTTCAAAAACAATATGTATACAAAGATGGACTAACAATACGTTTTGATGCAAAAATTATTAAAGCCTTATTATTTGCTATATGAAAACCGCTAAAAAAACTTACTTAGTATACCCCTGAAAAAAATATATTCAAATATGACAAAAAAACAGATACAAGTCAATCCATAGCCAATTACAGATATTTTTCTTGTAGCATTTATGTTAATTTATTTTTGATGGGTAGTATAATAATTTTTAAAAATATTTTACTCCAAAATGGACCCAAATAAAAACATCTACTAAGAATACTTTAATTGCGTAAAAATGACGGTTTTATTATTTGATGCTAAAAGTACATAGTAAGATTTTACCAACAAAAAGTTTGGAGCAGAATATATAGGCACAAACCCTGCAGAGCTGTTGATAATTGAAATAACATAATTAAAAAATCGTATTCAATTACTACTCAGTAATTGGATTACTTTAATTCAGTTACTTTCCGAAAAAGGTATTTGTATTTGGAGTATCAATTAATATGATAATGTAATTGTAATTGGTAATTGATTTTTACGAATATAAAGTAACTGAATTACTTAGAAATGCATTCAATTACCTAATAAATAATTAAATTGCTACGAAAAATGCAATTACCTTTCTTCATGGAAAAACTGCCGGAATTTTGGCCAGCCAAAAAGAGCATGTTGAAACACGACGGGCCTCTTTGAATGTTGATACTAACCGCCACCAATGTTGATGCTAACCGCCACCGTTTTTATACTTTTTTTTGTGAAAAAATTGTTAATGTTGGGGGTAGGCTAATTTTTTTATTATTTTAGAGTCATTTAATGTTGAACTTGCCGAGAAAGCAGTTTAAATAGTGTGACGTGCGCGCATAATGCCTATTAGTATGAATATTTTATTTGTTTAAGTTTATCGTTTTAATATATATATATATATATATATATATATATATATATATATATATATATATATATATATATATATATATATATATATATATATATATATATATATATACAGTGTGTCCCAAATTGGTGGGGAATGTATGGGAATCTTGGAAACCACGATAGATAGAAAAATCGGTTAAATGGGGAAAGTTTTGACAATTATGTTAGTAAACTAATCCCGTTTACACAGGTTTATCTATTTAGGTTTTTTAGAAATTTTGAAAAAACCCAAAAAATGCATTTTCGAAAATCGGCCATATTTTTTTTTTAAGTTGAAAAATTTTTAAATCGTAAAAACTTCTTTTAAAGCAACTTTTTTGTAGAATATGACCAAATAGTCAATTTCTTTTCTACGCCCGGGTTTTTTGAATCATCATCAACTTTATTTTTCATATGGACGCCAAATTGGGTTTTTACGCAGCCAAATAGTGCTTTTTTTTCTGATTTCATCAACAATGTATAACATGTTATAATTTAAAAGTCTATAACCTCATTTATTTCAAAAACAAATATTTTCTCAGTTGGAGTCTTTGATTCCGGCGAACGTCATTTTTTTTTGTAAACAATAAAATATTAGTAATTGGCAAAATAGATAAGCTGAACAGATACTTTACAGAAATGGGTTTCGCGAACATAACGTTAATACGTGTTACAAGAAAATAATATGCCCATATGAAAAAGTAAAGTTGATGAATCATCATCAACTTTACTTTTTTATATGGGCGCCATATTGGATTTTTTTGCAGCCAAATAGTGCTTTTTATTCCTATTTTAACAATGTATAACATGTTATAGTTTAGGAGTTTATAACCTTACCCACTTTAAAAAACAAATATTTCCTCAGTTGGCCTTGATTCCGGCGAATATCATCTAGCGTCATTATCAAGTTAGCTCGGGAACGTTATTAATTTTTTAACTTTGTGAAATGGTTAACTATTTAAAGAAATACTTGATATTTTGCAACGTTATTTCCAAAGCAATTCGACAATTTTTCTGCAAGGCAGCATCCTAAACTAACGTACTTTCGAAAACTGGTTGCAAATTTGCTTAAATTCGGAGGTTTTAAAAACCACGACCTATGAAGTTAACCAACATTTTAAAGAAAATCCAACATCTTCAGCCAGGGATGTTGATAGAGAATTCCACATACCTAAGTCAACCATTTATAGGGTAGTTAGGACTATTTAAAAAAAATATCGTTAATATGTTGAGAAATATGGACAATATTTTAAATTTTAGGTCGTTATTTTACATCTCCATTTTAGTAGGAATATTAGTTTAGTCACTTTTTATTGTTTTTGTTTTCACTTGTTTCAATTAACTTGTTACGTGTAGTTTTTGTTGTAACACGGTATTAACGTTATAGCTATGTTTGCGAAACCCATTTCTGTAAAATATCTGTTCAGCTTATCTATTTTGCCAATTACTAATATTTTTTATTGTTTACAAAAAAAAATGACGTTCGCCGGAATCAAGGCCAACTGAGAAAATATTTGTTTTTTGAAATAAATGAGGTTATAAACTCTTAAATTATAACATGTTATACATTGTTGAAATCAGAATAAAAAGCACTATTGGGCTGCGTAAAAATCCAATATGGCGTCCATATAAAAAAATAAAGTTGATGATGATTCTAAAATCCGAAACGTAGAAAATAAAAATTCGATCACTCGGTCATATTCTACGAAAAAGTTGCTATGAAAAAGTTTTTACAGATTTGAAAAATTTTCACTCATAAAAAATATGGCCAATTTTCGAAAATGCATGTTTCAGGTTTTTTCAAAATTTCTCAAAAAACCTAACTAGATAAACCATGTGGAAAACGGGATTAGCTTACTAACATAATTGTCCAAAACTTTCCCATTTAACCGATTTTTCATCTATCGTGGTTTCCAAGATCCCCATACATTCCCCACCAATTTGGGACACACTGTATATATATATATATATATATATATATATATATATATATATATATATATATATATATATATATATATATATATATATATATATATATATATATATATATATATATATATATATATATATATATATATATATATATATATATATATATATATATATATATATATATATATATATATATATATATATATATATATATATATATATATATATATATATATATATATATATATATATATATATATATATATATATATATATATATATATATATATATATATATATATATATATATATATATATATATATATATATATATATATATATATATATATATATATATATATATATATATATATATATATATATATATATATATATATATATATATATATATATATATATATATATATATATATATATATATATATATATATATATATATATATATATATATATATATATATATATATATATATATATATATATATATATATATATATATATATATATATATATATATATATATATATATATATATATATATATATATATATATATATATATATATATATATATATACATATACATACATATACATACATATATATATATATACATATGTTATTACTATGCCATATATGCCATACACATACATACATATATATATATATATATATATATATATTACATATATATTATATATATATACATATATATATATATATATATATATATATATATATATATATATATATATATATATATTATATATTATATATATATATATATATTATTATTATTATTATTATATATTATTATATATATATATATATATATATATATATATATATATATATATATATATATATATATATATATATATATATATATATATATATATATATATATATATATATATATATATATATATATACGTATATATATATATATATATATATATATATATATATATATATATATATATATATATATATATATATATATATATATATATATATATGTATATATATATATATATATATATATATATATATATATATATATATATATATATATATATATATATATATATGTGGTAATTTAAATAAAGTAATCATAAAGCTCTTATAACTCTGTGGTATGTAACGTTCCTGGAAAAATTATATTTATCTATGCAGCTACATGCAAGGTTAGAAAATAAGCAACTTCACCAAATTTGGTCGGCCTATCTTTACCGGTTTCAGAGATATTACGCCAAACGTGACTTTGGGGCTCATTTATCGGGGACCCTAGCCACATAAGGGTGCAATTATGTGGTATTTTAGTCCAGTTTATAACAATTAAAGTCATTTCAAAAGAAAGTCTACAAACCTAAATGACTCTTTGTTCTGCAGAACTTGACTTCTTATAAGGAAGGGATAAGCACTGGCAGATTTTTTTCGCAGCAGCGAACATAAATGCACCTTATTAAACTGGACAAAATACCCAATACAATGTTTATTAAGTCCCCGTAAAAGGGATATCTACAATACCCCACGCTTGTTTTTCAAATCAGACTTAGCAATTGGCGTATAATACTTATAGTAGAGTGAAGGGTACTATTATCAAACCTATAAACAAGAATAACTGTAGAAGAAAGAAGATCGTCTGTGTGCAAAAGAGATAAAGTAGTATTTAGCACTGGGAAACCCCAACATTAATTTGGTGAAGGCTAAAAGCTTGGCCATCTATATAATAAACTGGACTAGTTAAAGATATACAAAATGATATAATTTAGATATATCAAATATATTAATGCTTTAAAATTTATTAAAGGCAAAATGTAAATTATTATAAAATAAAATTATTATAATATAATATCAGTTAAAAAAAAATTAGGCTTGATATAAAAAAATATATTTATGATTGTAAATTAATAATCAGTTATCGTAAATAGATAATTTTTATTAGCCAATTTTAAAAGTTACCGGCGGGAGAAATAATGAAAGTAAAGTCAGATAATTTTTCTGAAGGACTTGGTCTTGCTTTAGCTTAAATATAAAATTTAAACATAATTGTTGCAATGAAATATAAATAATATTTAATAGCAAAATTTAAATCTGGTTAAATATTTTTGGGTTTAGGAGAATAGGATTTTTAAAATTGGTGTCGGCCAGAGTATATCGGCGAAGGTGTCTACAAATATTTCAGAAAAAAAATGTTTACTGAATGGAAAGAGAATCATAGAAGACTATTGTATTTTAAAAAAACATTTTTTTTAAATAGGAATTATAGCTATTTTTTGATGAAAAAAGTAAAAAAATAATCCCAAACGTATTTAATATTACGTCATTATTTTTTAACTGCTAATATACTGAGCAACATTGACAGGTTCAGCCAAATCAGAGACTTAAAACAGAATTAGGTTTAACAATGTGTTGAAGACATTTGTAACCCTATTGATGCGTCTGGGCATTGATCTGATATGGTGGACCACCATAGGATATCCCACACATGTTCGATCACAGAGAGATCAGGCGATCTTTTGGTTCATCGTAAGTGGTTATTATGGAGTTGAACCATGTGGTCTGTTGTTGTCTTGTTGAAAAATTGAGTATTGAAGTTTTTGATCGCCTCAAGATATGCAATAACATATGGTTCCACTTCTTCCTAAATGTATTAAAGGGTCGTCATGTTATCTCTAATAAAGGCTAGGTGGGTCCTGCTACTATATCCGATGGCACCCCGCCTACTTACTATTGCTCGACCATCATGCTTACCTAAACAAAAGCAAGATTTATTATTAAAAATCACCTGATCCTGATTCCTGATAACCTGATTCCACAAAATATATTTCTGCACAAGGGATTATATTGGGACAGCTTTTATTTAATATTTCTGTAAACGATATAGATAATGTCCTTAAAAACTTATGGGTTAACTTATTTGATGATGACACCTATATCAGTGGTTCTAGTAGGGACTTTAAGCGAATTACCATGATAATGAATAAGAAACTAAATATATTGTGTGTCAAAATATTTTTAAGTTAAATAATTCAATAAACAAAATTCATGGTTATTCGTTCTAATGTAAATTGTGGGAAACTTAATTATTCGCGGTATTATCTAAATACAAATGGTGATATTATTGACTTTGTTTCAGAGATTTTATACTTAGAAATAATTTTAGTTTTACAATTAAATTTAAGTAATCATATCAGTTATATGTGTACAGAAATTGCTTAAAAAGTAGGTTTCTCTAGTCGTATATCGGGCAGTTTATCTTAATGGACAAAGATGCTAGTGTATGGTATAACACTATTTTTCTGCCTCACTTTTCATATGGCTGTTTTTTCTTAGTTTTCGTGCCAAAGAAGAAATGCAAAAATTGCAAATACAGCAAAATAAGGCTATTCAAATTTTATTAAGTTGTTATACATATACCCGGGTTACTGTACCGTTACATTCCCTGGGGTGATTAAATATTGAGCAGTGGATTAAAAGAGCGAACCTCGTTTTGCATATTTAAAATTGAACACAATTTACAGCATTCAGCTTTTTTTTAAGTATAATTTAAGAAGTAAACAACATTTCAATATTCCTATGATAAATATATCACCTTTACAGAAATTTTTTAATGATGATGTTCGCCATTAAATGAACTGCTTGATAACGTTAAAAATGCACCTGATGTAGAAATGTTTAACAAGGGACTTTTTCATTGTTTACGGAATTGACAGATTTTTATTTATTGGTTAAAATTTCTGCTATTGTTAATTTTTGTGTAAAATGTGGTTTTACTTGCTGAAAGCAAAATTAAACGTATTATTTATTTATTATTTATGAATTACAATCGGTTTGTCGATGCTCAAGAGTCACAATGGACACCCAAATGGGACGGTAAGACCAAAAAAATCCAAAAAGTTTTATTAGGCCATACACTGTACGCATTTAACTATATGTTCTTGCTTTTAAAACCACTGATCCTTAATTTTGCCAAATCAAAATAAAGAAATGTCTAAAGGCCAATAGTGTGTCGGGGATCTTGAGGCGTCGCTTCGATGTCCAGTGTCCCTAGCTCTGTATCCTCAGTCTTCTTGGATCAATGTCTGATAACATCTTAAAATGATATAAAACATCGGCTTGTTTTTCTCCAAATTTTTCTTATTGACACACCTGCTTTACGTCAGCCACGATTTGCCCTATGTCAGATGGACTAAGCTAACCAATGTGACCAAATGTTTTCGCACGTGAGGCATATTTTCTGTTAAAATGAAGCACTTTAAACCACATAATTTATTTTAAACAAAAATGTAAGCAAATATTCGTAGTATTTCAATTAGACAAACCCAAAAACAGTATGAACAGTATAAAAATTTCGGCAAGATAAGCCGTTGATAAGGCTAAAAATAAGTCAATTTTTACTAGACTAAAAATAGGTACGTTTTCAAATTAAAATAAGATTATAAATACTTCGTGTTTACTTTTCTTTGTCACTTCGTATACTTTGTTTTTTTGATATTTTGAACCTAGACTAAATGTTTTACGCAATTACCCACCCTATTTGCTAAGCAATTTCTTAGCGTCTGTATATGAATATAAATTGCTCTGCTCTAGATTCGCAACAAAAAAAATTGACACAAATTTCACAAAGCAGACTGATGCGACAATGGATAATATTGCGGATATCTAAGTCACGATCTTTAGAAATCAAGTATCATTGATCATCAATATTTTGACTGTCCAAATCAAGACGCTCTGTTACCTAATTCTGCCTAATTTAAATACCAAATCAAATTTATTGATCCGCCCATTAAGTCTAGATGCAAAGCACAGTGGCGCAGAAAATATGAAAAGAAAACTGGTTCCCAATTTAAGACGTAGACCATTCTTTCTATGGCGTTGTCATGGTAATATTATATTATATAAGTAGAAGGACTTGTTTTTACCATAAAGATGGTCATCTTTAGCCCAAAAAAAGAATATTTGGGTTAGCTTATTACTCAAAAATCAACTTTCTGATTATATTATAGAACTTATGTTATAAGCAAAAGGTGTTGTTTGATTATCCAAGATGAACTAGGTTTTGAAAAATGCTTAACTCAGTCCAATGTGCAAAAAACCTTCTTAAAAATAGGTTAGGTTAGGTTAGGTTTAAAGCGAGTGGACTCTTTACGCCCTTCTCCGCAACCGCTCGGTCTATTGTGGCTTACACCTATTTATATTTCTTCCAATAAGATCAAATTGGGAGAGAGCCCTTTCATCTCTCTTTACTCGTGCCGCTACCGGACACGAGCACAATATGTGTTCTGGTGTCCCTGTCTCCTGAGAAGTATGACGGACAGACGATTAGATCCGTCACGCTCTCCTCTGCTGATATAGTGACGTGGGTAGCTACCAGGTCCTTGTTATAGAAACCAGATGTACCTGAGGCCATATCTCCTTTCCCTATGAAAACGGTTCTATCCGCTTACTGTTTAAAGCCAGGGAACCCTTTTCCCTATAAAAGCGGTTCTGTCCGCCTTCTGTTTGGATTTAGGAATCCCTTCCTAAGCACCTGTTTGTTCGGGATGGATTAGTCCTTCCCCGTAAAACAGGCGCCTGTGATTTCAGGGGCACCTTTCGAAACGGATTCATTCGTTTCGGTCGGCGCACACTTGTCTGCTTGTGACCTTTGTCAATTTTTTCATATGAAAGCGGTTATCACTTGAAAACGGTTGGCGATACATCACTAACCGAAACGTTGTGTAACAATTAACAAATAAAGACAATTTTTAGTATTATTGAAACCATTTCATTGTCTAACACTTTTAAATTTAGTTGTAGTTTGATATCCAATTAGCACGTTATTATTCGAGGCAAAATTAAGATATGTTGTACTGCTGACTTTAGAGAAATGTATAGTCAACAGGGTAAAATTCTACTAGTATTAAATTAATTTAAATTTCGAAAGCACAATCGAAAGTTTTTTAGGAAGAAATAAAGTGAAGGTGTATTAAAGATAAGTGTAGTTACAAACTCTTAGAGATTCTTTTGATAGAGCATTAACTTCCTCAGCATTCACACAAAACTGAGCCAGAAGATGTTCTGGTTAGTTCTGGTTGTTTATACTTTTTATTTTTCGTCAAAATTTATGTACTTTCTTATAATATTATAAATTTCCACGACTAGGATTGTTAAAATATTTTAATAAATTAATGTAATATATTCTTGGGCCTATATGCGCGATTTAAAAGCAGGGCAGATTTAGGTTCGGGCCTAGATGAGCGAAATTGATGTGCCATACCTGATCCTACAAGCCGAGGTGGGCGACGTTCCTTTGTTCATAAGCAGTTAAAGTAAAAAGGTTATATTGAAAAAACAATAATTTTATGGTAGCGGGAAAGGAAATTTAAGTTAGTTTGTTCTAACAATCTGATATGTTTTAATTTTTGTCTCTTAAACAAAAGTTTGTAGTTAATATAATTTAAATGCTAATAAATATTTTAAGAAATATCTACTTGGTGGAATATTTTTTTTAATATTTGACTAAAAGTAAAGATAAATTAAAAAAGAAAAAACATCACATTTTTAATTTTTATAATTTCTAAATATCAGACGGTCAAATTTAATTTTTAAAAGTGTGTCATTATGTGTATTCTGCAGATTAGCGATTATTTAGCATATTGGCGTAAGTAGTGTTTTCTTTGTACTAACTTTTTTCACTTAAATGTACTTTCTTTTATTACAATGTATTTATGTTCGCAAGGAATAGGCAAGTTTTACACTTTTTATCAATGGTATCAAAATATTTCCAGTACCACACAAAAATACTTTCTATATATTGCTTGGGAAAAAGATACCTCATTCCCTACAAAAAATTATAAAAAACTAAAAATTTGAGTTCTGCCAAAAACGCGATCCAGTGCTTTATTTTTGGCTAATAAAAAAGATAAAACGTAATCAACTGTTTATTGACTTAAATTGAACACATCTATACAAATTCGTTTAAGATTTTTATGTTTCTTCTTCATTTTCCAATTATGCAAAAATACATTCCGACGGGCGAACTCTTTTTTATTTTAATAAACCAAGATTATTTTTATGTAAAAAAAATGCCAACTATAACTGGTATATTCAATATGTTAATAAACTAAAATACCAAACGTAATAGTGACTAAAGTTTATTATATCTTGTGTTACACTTTTTATTTTTAAATTTGCTTTTAAGTTAGGTGTTACTTTTATTAAAAGCCGGCCATCCGGAACTATCGCTACTTCCAATTCTTCCCAACATAACCAACCTTTTTGATCGTTTTGGGATTTTGCTCGGATAATGTTATTTGTTTTCATTATTTTGATATTTTTACGTTATTTGGGATATAAACCTTTTTTTGTATTAGTTATCGTCTAAGTAGTCGTTCTACAGTTGAATAATTATACCAATATATTTGGCAACAAAAGCAAGGCGAAAACGTTGAGCAGGCAGTCAAGTCACCTGAAAATACATTTAAAATTAGTTTTATTAATTATAAAAAAATATATTGCAAACAAGCTTTTTTGGATTATATATTAGGGGCTGGTTTCTTAACTTGATTGTGTGGAACTCGCCCATTGGTAATTTTATTTTCTGATACACTAGGAGTTAAAAAAGATTTTTAATACATCCAATTACAATGTATAAATTTGCTCGATCCGGTAAAAAAGTCTTCGATATTAAAGATCAGGTTATGATACACAGTACGAGCATCGTTTTAAATGTTTTTGTACAAAACGACTTATTACTACATTATTCCAATTGATATTAAGCGGATGGAGTGAGGAAAAATGATTATTATTTAAAAATTTACGAATAATATTTATTTTTAGGTGGCACTTGCCACTACTTTTTCATGTTTTTATTTCTTTTTTGGCATTTTCAGGACACGTGTCACTATCTGAACTAGGTACTTGACGATGCGTATTAGTACTTTTTTTATTTACATCCATACCATATTAAAGACTATTAAAATTTTGTTAATAACTTTTATGTAGGGATAATTTAGACAAATTTAAAAGCCCTACGTTTTGGTAGGACATAGTAAGTTCTGGTTAATTAAAGCGGCTTTTTATTTGGTTCGTAAACTTTCGCAAATTTATATATTTCATTTTTTCACACATTTTATGTTGCTTTTTTCCCCAAAAAAATCTTAAATAAAGATGGTCGTATCGTGTATCAGACCCAAAGATCAATTTCCCTAACAAGTGGATAAAAATTTTCAATAGCCATTGGTTGCAGAGAATATCATTTTCCAATAAATCCACTTCGACTGGAATATGTCACTTTTATTGACAACACAATTATAATTTGGCTTTCAAATACAGTTTTTTTTTTAATATTGCAAAAATTGCCAATTAACGTTAATTAGAAAGCTATAAAATTTTAAATGGGTTAAGCTACAAAACATTATTTGTAATTTATCTAATTTTTTTGGTATTGTTTCAAAAACCCCAAAAAATTATAGCTCAAAATTAATCCATTGAGATCCATCTTGTTTTTAGCCTTAGTTTTTCCGGTTTTCCACTGTCATTTATGATAATCACTACAAAAACCTGATAGTTATTTTAAAAACCAATATTTAAACACAGTGTTTAAAATTATAACCATTATGCATTTGGATATGTTATATCATATAAAAGAAATGGTTAAACTAACTACTAACCCTAAACTAACAACCAAAAATTGTGTTCAAAATACAAGCACTTGCTTTTAAAATCGAGCGAAATATGTGGGTTGTCGTTAACATAATGATATAGGAAATTAAAAGAAAATTTTTACTGATGACGTCGTTTTTATAAACTTTCATTTATTTATAGCGAATTACTTTCCCACTAAAAACGTCACTTTTATTGCCTAACTATATACCAAAAAGGAATTAACATCAGCACGATTTTAAGAAATTTGAAAAAAATATATTTCTTAAAATTTTCAATGCTCTCTTCAGGCTAGACGAAGAAATTTCAGATATAATCTAGTTGATTAAAATTGACCTATTTTGACGTCATATTTTTTTTCTACAAATGTCAGTAAAAGTTTGATTTTTAAAGCACGCTGTCAATAATTTACTCTTAACACAGATAAGAAATTGCAGAAACATAATACATAGATTAAAATAAATTATGTATTCAATTAAAAGTACAATTACTGAAAATACAATTAGAATAAGAAACTCCATGGCCAATCTCATTGGTGGTTCTTACACAATATACTTTGGTAAGATATGTACCCTGGCAGGAAGCAATGTCTTCCACCAAAGTTTTGAACAAAATTTGATCAGCAATTTTATTTTTCTCTTATAGCGAGTCTTCTATAAACCCTCTGCTACTGTACTGGACTATCATCCACCGTGCCTCTTATGTGTAGTAAGATTAACTCCAACAAACTAGCTGAGAAATGTCGGAAGCAATGTCCAGTGTAAAGATCAGAATCAGACAAATTTAGAAATTTAGCCATTTGGGTAGGCATTTTACCAAATGTGTTGTTTCCAACTAGAATTATGACATATTTATATAATGATTAATATTCACTGGACGAAGGGCTATGTACTTTTTAGTTCATATACAAGGTACCACTAATTACAAAGGTTCGTTGCACATTAGTTTTTGTGTCTGATATATGCACAATTAGTGAAGTTCCCAAATTTTCGATGTTATTTAATGTCAAATTACACAGTTCTTCTCGACGACAAGCTCCAAATACACCAAAAATTGCGACTACTTTCTGCATAAGATATATTTCATCCGGGGCTTCTGCAAGAAATTTGTCGATTTATTCTCTTGTCGATATTTTGGACTTTTTTGTTTGATATTCTTTACCCTTTTGCTTTAAAAAGGCAACTGGCTTGTAATATCTGCTTATTTCCTAATTATTTATGTTCAATATGCCTTTAACATGGAGTAATTCGTATATAATAATTTTGTACTTTTTTTCAAAGTACGTAAGAAGTACTTTTTTACTGGTATTCTTGCCACTAACATTTTTCTGATCACACCATTTTAAGAAACGATCGTATGTAAATTCGTATTGGTGCTTTAACGTACTAGGCAATAATTCAAAAGTAGCTGTATTAGCAGCTTCTTTGATTTTTACCGGGAAAAATTCATTTTCTTGATCACTTTCCATCGAACAAGAATTCGGAATTATTTGACGTTACTTGTCAACAAAGACAAATCAACAAATTTATTTTTTTTTACCCTTAGCAACTTACAAGACAAATAAGATGAAATTAAATTTTAAAATTAATAATAATATCGACGATGAAAAAGTCATTATTTGGACTTTTAATGGTGTTTGTAGAAAAAATAGTGTACGATATACGTGCTAAAAGTGATTTTACTTTGTTCGAAGGCATGGAAAACTCCGCCTTCGGCGTCTTGTTCCAAACTTATCCTCTCACAAAATAAAATGTCACTTTAAGCACGTATATCATAAATAACTATTTACGCGTATTTTCCATCACCCTATATTTAAAAAGGTAAATGCTTTATTGGGCACCAAAAAAACTAGTTCTGAGTCGCATGCAACCTGTAAAACTGATACTCCTTAGTTATTAACAAACCTCATCAACGGCTTACTGCTTACTGATTTTTAGCATGGTAAATTCTTAAAAATGTGTAAATCTATGCTATATAGGTACCAAGTAGTATTAATTTTAGTACACCACTGACTTAAAAAATTATTTCCACGCCAACAAATCTACATAAACGGACCCTTCTCAGTTAATTTGGACTATTGAGCAAAACTAAGATAAATAGTTCAATTTATTTCGTTCGCGCAACATTTTTTTCTCACATTAAGGCTGCGTTTTTATAATACGAATACTTTCATCTTCCTTTTAATTATACGTTTCGACCGAATCAGCCAATCAGCGAGCGTTGTTTTTAAATTTGTCATAATTTATTTGTAATCTATAAAAATAATCTTAGAAGGTATATTAGTTTAAAATAAAAAATGACGGCCCGCCCAAAAATACAAATTTAAATTATAAAACAGCAACTTTAAATTAATTAAATGGTCTTTAGACTGAGTAAAAGTTTATTAATTGCGATGTTTAATTAGGTAATTTTATGGTAATTATAGACAAAGATTAAGCGTTTAATTATTGTATTTTTACCTCATCACATAGTGGGGATTTTAGTAATTAAGTTAAGGTATATATTGTAGAAAATATGTCGGTTCAGTTGAGCCACACTTAACTTCAATCCAAGACGATCTTTTTTGGGTAACTTACGTTGGTATAGTTTATCAGCTTAACAGCTTTTTGCAAAATTGAAAATGTTTTGGGAAGCAGGTTTTTGCTATATCTTTGGGCGCTTGAATTGCTCTCTTAGGATTAGTGTCTGGCAGTAAAATTTATTAATAAAATTATTTATTAATATACTTATATATTTCTACATTAAATACCTTTTCGATAATTGCAAAAATTACAATATTCTACACCTGATTTAAGGCAGATGCAGCGTCTTGAATGAGTTTTATCTGTACAATTGGGTACTAATTTAAAAATTGGCTGAAATGATTTATTTTCTTTTTGGGGTAGAAACAAACAACGTATTTGATTTAAATAAGTACAGGGTCTACGATTACATTTACGTGTCATCTTGAGCCTGTATTTTTAAAGATAGAAAAAATATTCTTTTTAAAAATTGTAGGTTTTTTTCATATTATCTTTTGAAATTATCAATACAAAAATATTGCATAAAAAAAATAAAAAAATATGAGCAACTACAACTTTTTTAAATGAAACACCCTGTATTTTATGGGCTACAACGAAAGATCTTTTGTTTCTGATTTTAAATATACATACATTGATTATATTTAAGTGAACAGTTTTTAAGATATATTAGCTTAAATTATAAACAATTTTTTAAAAAATTGTATTAGTATCACGAATGGAAACAATAAAATTGTTATGTTGCTAAATTTGGTAAGGGGTTTTCTTTGGACCAATAATTCTTATTCTTGCAATTAAACATTCCTGCTAAAGTGAAGGAAGACTCGTCGGTAAATAAAATTTTATTTAAAAACTCTGGATCCTACCGCATAAGCCTAGCTATTTCCAGTGCATACTCAGGTCGGTCCTGCATATTTTGCTTAGAGAGATTCTGGACGAAAATAAATTTATAAGAATGAAATGTATAAAATTTTAAAGTTTGAGTAATTTTATAACCTGTTTCATTAAGTTTAGATGCCGTATCCAAGATTGATATTTCAGGATTTTCTAAAATTATTAAAAGTAGTTAGTGCTAGTCCAATAGAAAAAGTATAATAATTATCCTGGAAAATACGTTTTACAATATCGAGACTTCAAATTTATCATAACAATTTTATTGTTTTTCTTAAAACTAATACGATTTTTTTTTCAATTTATTTATAATTTAAGCTAAAATATCTCAAAAGCTGTTCACTCAAATATTATCAAGGTATATATATTTGAAATAAAAAAAGATCTTTCGTTGTAGCCCATAGTATACAGGGTGTTCCTTTTAAAAAAGTTGAAGTAGCTCATATTTTTTCATTTTTTTAATGCGTTATTTTTTTACAGATAATTTAAAAAATAATAATATGGAAAAAACCTACAATTTTTATACAAAACATTTTTTTCTATCTTTAAAAATAAAGACTTCAGATGCCACGTAAATATAATGAAAGACCCTGTACAAAATAAACAATTGATTCCAAGTGTAAAAACAATTGAAAGTTTAAGCGCGAACTAGATGTTTAAATTTATTTTAAAAATATCTTTAACTTTGTATAGTTAGATTATAATTTTACAGTATAGAAGTAGTTTTTTAAAAACAAATATACAGTGACCGCCAGAAAGTATGCGACATATGGAAAAAGTTTTTATTATGACGTTTAGAAAAAAATCGATTTTGCAGATCAACTCTGCATTACTTAGAACCTCAGAAACAATTGAACGATCCCGATTGTCATTTGTTATTAGGCAGTAAATTTGAATTTTGTTAGGTTGGTTGACCGAAAGTCCCCTTATTTGTCAAAATATCAAAAAAAAATTTAAAGATAAGTTGTTCAGAATTTCTATAGCTATGGGTAAAATTTTAAGCCATTTGGATAAAAACAAAAATTTGGACTTTTTTTTCCATAAAAATATTTTTGTTCGAAAAAAATGTCTTTACCATTTAAAAACAGATTTTCCAGACCTGAACTAAGGTTTCGGCACATTTTTTACTTTAGTAAGTTAGCCCTTTTTTCAAAAATTTAAAAATGTATTTTGAAAGTTCCATAGTAACAACTCGGAATTTCAAATATTCATTTTTATTTGGAGTTATTTTAATTAGTACATTAAAATTCTTTAAACGGTTAAAATTAATATTTGAAATTCCGAGTTACGGTATTTAAAAAATGCCTATGCGACAACTCGGGTTTCCGAAAAATACCATTTTTTTAATTTTCCTCGGAAAAAAAGGACTAACTTACTAAAGTAAAAAAATTGTACCGAAACATTAGTTTAGGTCTGGAAAACATTCAAATGCTAAAGAAAAATTTTTCAAACAAAAATATTTTTATGGAAAAAATGTCCAATATTTGGTTTTTATCCAAATGACTCAAAATTTTACACATAGCCATAAAATTAAATTCTGAACAACTTATCCCTATAAAATTTCTTGATATTTTGACAAATAAGGGGACTTTTGGTCAACCGACCTAACAAAATTCAAATTTACTGCCAAATAAAAAATGACAATCGGGATCGTTTAATTGTTTCTGAGGTTTTAAGTGATGCATATTTTTTTTCCATATGTCGCATACTTTCTGGCGGTCACTGTATATTACTTTCGATTTTTAATTATTCATTACTTCTAAATAGTTTAGGATCTGTTTACTCCAAATGACAAACTTGTAATAAAATACCATTACCTCCTTAAACAAACAATATTTCTGAATTATATCATCGAAAGACAAATTTTAATATTAAAACATATAAATATTAAAGTTATTGATTAAAAAATATTATGTTTCAAGTAAAAATGTAGCATTAGCATGCGGTCGTGCACTCGAGCTTTGAGTCGCCGCGCCGGCAAGGGGATCGTCAGCAAATTCAGATTAGAATTGTTAGGTTTTAGCAAAAAATTAACATAGCAGGCAAAATATTCGACTTAATTAGAACAATCATAGTAAACTAGACTATTGATATTTTAAACTTAACTTTGTAAAAAACACGAATAAACAAATTACTTTGCATTATTTCATGAAAAACCATATTTTTAATTCAGTGTATCGTTTTTCAATATCTTTTTAAGGATTTTATATACGCAGTTTTAAAGTTTATATCTCAAGCTTTAAAATAAGGGGCCAAGGTATAAGCGAAAAAGCTCGAAAAAAGCGAGTTTGCCGAGCTTTTTGCGCTTTTTTCTGATCAATTTATTTATTTTTTTTAAACCAGCTTCTTTTTTGTTTTATAAGAAATGAAAACCATTCGGAAAAACTTTCAGTTTCTAGGTTGATTTGCGAGCTGTAGCGTTTTAAACAATAAAACTGTCAATAGAATTGTTTGGCTACTTTTCGTTAATATCAGTTCAAATTTGGGGTAATATTGCTTAATCTGTGGTAAAAAGAAATAAAGAGCTATACCAAAGAAATAAGGCGGGCTTTAAAAAACCCAAACATTCTGATATGTCGATTGTAAAAAATTAAATAGGTAGGCAATATATTTTCCTATATTATTAATTTATATACTTAAGATCCAATTATCAGCATAAATCCCCACTATCTATTCTATCCCAACAAAAATAAACATGTATCGTACAACTAAACAAATAAATAGTACCGCTTAGGCCAGTGTTAAGTTAATTCATCAAAACAAATCAGCTGAGAAATCAGTAGAATTAAACTTCCCACAAAATAAGTAGGCAGTTCCAACTCGTCAAGCTTATCCTACGAATTATGTATGGCTATATATTTGTGGTTTTAAGCGTTATTGACTATCATAGTACCTAATTTAGTGTCTTTATAAAGTGTTTATTGTATATTTTGTTTAAAAATTTTATTTAAAATGATTATATTTGTGGCATTTTACAATTTAAAAAAATATGTTAGATAAAAATTTTAAAAAATGTTTATTGTTTAATATACCCTCAATTTATTTTGTTTCTGCTGACATGGAAGCAATGCTGGACCTACTTGAGCTGAAGAAGAGAAGTGCGTGTGTCTCAAGAATAACACAATTAAAAGAACAGACTGGTCACGTTTTACGAGGCGCAAATATCTATAATAAAGGCTTTAACTGCCCTTTAGAATACAGGCTTTTCTGGGAGTCCTGACAATCTCTGGATCAACTGGTTGTTAGCAAGGAGGTTGCTCTGATGTAGGGGTCAAGGCATTAAATGCAAAAGAATTGTCGACCAGCTAAAGTAGGTGCACAGATCCGGGGTACAACTAGAGATCACCTAATAAAAGAATTCATAGAATGGGAAAAAATCGCCAAATCCTCTATTAACTGCTTCATATTTCTTTATAACGCGTCCAAAGTAATAAAATAATCATAAAATTAATTATGGTTGAAAATGGTTGACTTAAAAAAGCCCTAGCTTTGGTCTTTAGAGCGGAGGGGTGAAGGAGGAGGGGCGTAGGTAGGAGGGAAGGGTGACGCACAGTGTTACGATCTTATGGTATGACGGGACAAAAATCATCTGATTACACCAAATCATTTAAAAAAGTTATCTACAGCCCGTCGCTTATACTGGGGGTTTTTAAAGTTTTGGGGCCAACTGGGGTCTCGAAAACCGTTGGGATCCGTCGATTTTTTATTTTGGTGGGGTTTTGGAGATAATTTCATTATGGGGGGGCGAAATACAACAAAGTTTTTTAACTTTTTTTTTTTTAAAAAATTAAAATAAAAAAAATTTTTAAAATTAAAAAAAAAATTAAATAGTTTTGCAAAAAAAAAGTAAATAATCAAAAATGAATCATGAATAAAATTTTAGGCTAATTATTCTGAATCAGAACTACTTACTTGATTATTCAATTAAATTTAAGTTAGGAAAATCTAAAGAAATAGATTAATCCACAGGATTTTTAATAAACACTACTTTTCTAACTGAAATCGAATTTGATAGATTTTTCCCTTTTAGTTTTAAAATTTTTTTTTGAAGCTTAATGGGGATCGGATTTTAAACAAAACGTTCTAATTATACCCTTATTCCGGGTATTCTAGAGCACTTATTTACATTATTTAATCGAATTTTTCATTCTTTATGTTTTTCTTCCAAATCCCCGAAAGCTGACCAACTGGTAAGTGAAAAATTGCTCCCCCCCGTAAACCCATACTTATAAACGGGGTAAAAATTAAAATAATGTTCTTGCTTTTCAAAAAAATAAAATTATTTGTATTAATTTTTTAGCAAGAAATTTTAAAAAATTAAAAAAAAATTTTTCTTTTTTCTGCTTTGTGGGTTAGAAAAAAACGCCTAGCGTATTTCCATCATTTGTAACCCTCCCAGGCTTAGGTTTATCAATTATTGACAAATTTAGATTAAAATTACTTTTATTGTTTTTTTTGTTTTCAGATTTTTTTTTTTTGCCTTTGACTTGCCAACTTTTAATTTGTAATCAATGTAATATTCAGTAGGCACTTAAACGTATTCAACAATGTAAACTTGACAAACCATATCTATAGTTTTCAATTTTAGGCAATTTACTTAAAACTGCAACTGAATCTATTTTTGTGGCTCCCCAAATAATACACTTTGCAGCCGATTTTGTTCCCGACAATATATTTAAAACACTTCCCTCAAACATGGTAAATAGATTTGTATAAGATTTTTACAGAATTTTCCTTACAGACAGTAAAAGGAGGATTTGGCGATTTTTGCAATGTAGGAAAAATAGTCAATTTTTAGTTTTAGCTCACTTGCTGTTAGCTCTAGTTAGTGAAAATTGTAGGAAATTTAATGCTCTTTAAAAAAGTATTAAATAAAAAAATCGATAGGACTATCACTTTCCGAGATATATCGAAAAAACTGAAAAAAATCTAAAAAAAATTCATTGTTTTTGGGCTACCAAAAGTCCCCCCATTAAAAATTTTACAGATTACTGTTATTAGCCCCCTAATAAACCAATTAAAACAATAAAACTAAATAGCCTATTTCATGCTTGCTACATTTTACTATTTAATTGGGCCAAATAGTCACTTTTTTAAAATCAATCTTTGAATTACCACGTCTCAGCAGGATATTTGCGTATCATCTGAAAGTCATAACTCTCAAAGAACGAAGATATAGCACGATTTCTGGTTTTAAAGTGCATGTTTTTAATGATCCAACCGTGTTCAGATCAAAGATATGTCATATCGTGTTAAGATTTGCAGCAGGTAGATGCTAGGGTCGGTGGCTACGTTTTAGAATTGTGTCTATATACTTTAACATATTTTTTTGACAAGAATTATGCTCGCTATCGATATCGTGACGTCATTTGGGTATACAGATTTTAATCTGATAAAATATTTAACATTCAAAGTATTTTATTTTTTTTTAAAACAAACTTCTGAGAGCTGTGCAATTACTTTTAAAAAGTAATTCAATTACAATTACCAATTTCTTTTTTAAGTAGAGTAAACTACAATTATCAATTACTAGTAGGTTTGTTAAAAGTAATTTAATTATTAATTAAAACTAAAAGTAATTGAATATTTTAGCAATTACTCTATTTAAATTACCACCTTTAATTCAATTTTTTTTGGTAATTAAATTACCGTTATGCCATTAAATTTCCGTTATATATTCAATTAATCTACATTTTTTAATTAAATTTAAAAACTGAATTACTCTTAAAATATTTAAAGAATCACCACTTGTAACCAGTACCTGTAATAATAAAAAAAACACTTATCTTTGTTTAATTAATAAAAGAAAACAAACAACAAAACAAAGGTAAATAAACGGTGGCGGTAAGCATCAATCGAAAATACTAAATCGGCGCAGAGTCGGCGTTTGTTGGACTCAAAGCGGCCCGCCGTGTTTCAGGATGCTCTTTCTGGTTGGCCAAAATTCCGGCAGTTTTTCCATAAAGAAAGGTAATTAAATTCGTAGTAATTCAATTATTTATTAGGTAATTCAATTTATTTTTAAGTAATTCAATTACTTGATAAGTAATTTAATTACTTTATAAGTAATTGAACTACTTTTCTAAGCAATACGTAACTGAAAACGAAGTACACGATTTACGTATTGCTGATTTTTTTTGTTTTTCTCGATTTCAATAGTGAACTGTAATTTGCGGTGGTAACTATTCAATTTTGTTAAACTGTGATCTTTTTTATTTCGTGAAATTGCTAAAATACAATTATCTACATATACGCAGGAAAAAGGTAGTCTAAAGTTTAGTTGTGGGATGATAGTTTCTTCTAGGTCTTCCAGTACCAACTGGGCAATTACACTTGAGATGCTTAACCCCATAGCACAACCATCAATTTGCTTATAAATTTTGTGTTTGTATAAAAAGTAAGTTGAGTTTAACGTTGTTTTAACGGTTTTCGCTTCACAATTTTTCAATTATGATTTGGATGATTAATTAATTTGTTCCTAAGAAAATAATTGTTTTGCCAACCCAGTGCGCCTTATATACAGGGTGTAAAAAGTATAATGCTCTACGATTTTAAAGGGCGATAGTGGAGCTCAAAACAAGTTAAAAAACCAAAAACATATGGGCCAAAGTTAACTGTTTTTGAAATATGGCCTTCAAAGTTTAAAAATATTGGCAACACCACGCCTGTTTCATCGAAGTGAGTCAAGCGCTTTTTGGTGAGTTTTGCATATTTACACTTTTTTCAAGGCGGAGATGTTTATTTATATATTATTATACAAATAATAAAAATTACTTCTTGTAATTTATTTAAATATTTAATTTGAAATTAAATTTATGTAAAAAACAATACATTACTATTTGGTTAATATTTGCAATTAAAAAATAATTGTACTCACCAGGAATGGGCTAAATATTCCTTTTTAGAGAACAAATTATTATGTTTTAAAAGAGCACTTTTTATTTTACTTAAAGAATAAGATTTCTCGGTTGCACACATCTCGTTTTTAAAACTCTGACACTACAGCTGTAAATTTATAACATATCCGCATTTTTCCCTGATTAAAAAACAAACAAAAATATCGCGACCGTTGAACACGTATTTACAACTGACTAATCAAGGCTGCTAGCTAGGTAGCTCTGTTGCCAATTGTTTTTTAGATTTTTAACTGGGGGAAGACTTATTATTAATATATTTTTTTTATTTGTAGATTGAAACATCTGAAATTTAGTTTATTTTATTAGCAAATGAATCAAACTTTGACATCGTTTAGACAAAAGTCCGTCAAGTTTTGACACATATGTTATATGTGCTTTTCGAATTGTTTTGAGCTCTACTATCGCCCATTAAAATAATGAGCATCATACTTTTTACACCCTGTATACATTTTTTGCACAGATAAAAAAACATTATATTTAAATAAAAGTTATCAATTTTTTTTTTTTTTGACAAATACTATCCAAGATGTATTTAAACATGATTCATACCGGTCACCAGTTAAAACGAAGCAATGTTTTTGAAATGCTTTAAACTGTATTTACAAGAAAATAGTCTTACTTCTAGTTTTCCCCATCATAATAGTCTTTTGCCTTACCTAGCAGCACAAAGCATTAGAACGGAACGTTTTTTTTAATTTTTTATTAACATGTTTATTTTTAAGGGTCTTTATCTTAAACTTTTACGTCACATAAAGCTAAATGACACTTTGTAAGTGAAGTAAGATTAACTTAGTAAATGAAGTAGAAGCAAACTCAATATGATGTCATCTTTGCGGCGTTTTTCCAAACCACTGTGGACATAAGAGCCTTCTTGGTTCATCATGGTAAATCATCCATCAAAAAACAGAGGCGGTTCCAAAATTAAAAGCTTTCTTAATATCAAGTCATGTACTAAAACACTTTCTATTGTTTTCTAATCAATATTGAGCATTGCATTATTTTAGGTTCGAGGTGAAAATAAACTAGCTATAAATTAATAAGAAGTTTTTAGCCGTTTTCATAAAAAAAATACACTTTTTTAAATATATAATGTTTTATTTACCATACTGCAATCTACAAAAACAAAAGAAAACATTTTGGTTCCCCTACCTAACTGGTGGTCCATAGGCTTCAAATTAATGGTTTTTGCTGAGATATATTATGCAAAGCTGCGTATTCTGCATGTTCCCAATACAAAATTGTAAACTATAATTAATATTTATTTCTGTCTCACCAAAATTAAATTTAAAGTTTCAATAGACGGGTATTTCTTTTTGAAATTACCTTGCTGTCCGGCAAAGCCATCAAAAATATAAAGCTTTGGCAGTGGAGCTTGATGACTGTACAGTCTATAGTAATTTGTTTTAGTTAGTGATTGATTGATGAAAATATTCTGTTTGAAAAGGGCCATTTCTGCTTTATGATGGACGAACCATTTCCAGTAATGGATTGCTGCCACGACCGAAAAATTGCGCCAAAAATAAACAAGCAAAAACTTTTAATTAATAGTTTTAAGTCCGTTCTGTGGTCCCTTTAAGTGGATGCATTAGGGCTGGTGATCAAACTTTTGTTCTCTAGGACGGAGTTTCTCTGATTTTTAGATACAATTTTTACTAAGAACATCACTTGTTGACTACTGAAAGGTTATTTCTTTTCGAGATATTTAATAGAATTTACGCACAAATAAATCTACATAACTAAAGACAGACCAATGATACACACTGTACTTTGTACAGGGTGTATCATAAGGGTGAGCTAAAAGAATTTTTGGAAATTGAATGTATCATTGTAGTAATAAGGATAACCATTTTTTAAATAGTTGAGACTTCTTGCTTAGAATGGTGACTACTTACTTTGCTGTCTTATGAAAGCACCCTATATATTTTTGTTGCATTTTTTTTTAAATTCGTAAATTTTAAGTATCAAAAAATAATGTATCATACACTACACCAAAAGCATAGTTGCAATATACAGGGTGTAAATAAATAAGTGCGAAAAAAATCAGAGGGGTGATTCTTTGGGTTAATTCTTAAGAAAAAATTTTATATGAACGTATGTCCTAAAAGTCCAACTGAGATACAGGGTGGTAACGATTAAAAAAACATGTTTTTTTAATATCTGTGAAATCCTATTTTTTGGACAAAAGTTATATTTTACTTAACCTGTATTAACGTGTCAATTATCTGCTGACGGTTGTTAGTTGGTTGTCTGTCAGTTCTTGTCTTTTTTGAATAGATACTTTTTGTGCAATTTGATCCATTTTATTAAAATGGCAACTTAGTCGAATGCAGAAATGACCAATATGCATTTTGTTTATGGTTTTGCTAACGGAAATTCATTGCAAGCATCTAAAATGCATGCTGAAATGTACCCTTAACGAATGGCACATCATCATACATTGTGTGCACGCCTTCATCAAAGACTACGAGAAACTGAACTTTTCAAAAAAAAAAATAATTGTAGTTAGTTGTGGTTAGTGCGATATTAGAACTCCAGTATTGGAAGAAGCAGTACCTAATTTAATTGATGAACAACCGGACACTATTGCTAGAAAAATTGGTCTGCAGCTACATGTCAATCATATGACGGTATTTAACGAATTTTAAAGAATCAGTTATCATATCCATACCACGTACAACGAGTAGCTCTATTACCACGGATTTTCCGTCGTCTTGAATTCTTCTATTGGATTTTTAGAAGTCATTGAGCAAAAAACCCCCCAATTTTTGGCGCAGATTTTGTTTACCGACGAAGTTTAATTTTTCCAAAGAGGCAATTATTAACTACCACAATCACCACATAGGGGCAGATGAAAATCCCCATGCCATAGCGTTGAAGCTCATCACAAACAACAATTTTTAAATGTATGGGTTGGAATCCTTGGAGACTACCTCATTGGCCCACACTTTCTACCACAAAGATTAAATGGGGAAACATACACTTATTTTTTCCAAGACACACTTCCAGCACTTCTTGAGGCGGTACCCCCAGATGTTATAAGAGCACGTAGTTTATGCACGATGGGGCTCCTGTCCATTTAAGTTTATAAGCGCGTCGTTATTTAGACGAAACAGAGTTCAAATCGTAGGATAGGCCAAGGTGGTCTGGCCACCCGGTCACCAGATATGAATCGGTTAGACTTTACCACATGGGGTCATTTAAAACTTTGGTGTACAGGACTCCAGTGCTAGATATTGATGACTTGATAAATCAAATCATTAATTCATGTGCTGTAATTCAGAATTCCCGGAATTTTTTATCGGATTCGTAGACAATGCGCCGACGTATTGACTCTTGTATAATGGCAGAGGGTGGTCATTTCCAACATTTTTTGTGATTTCTTCATTTGTTTTTCTTTGGTACAAAACAAAATTTGAGTCACATTTCAACATAAATAATAAACACATAATAAATTTAAAACAAACAGTGGTTTACATGAAGAATTACAAAAAAATATTTCCAGAGAAAACAGTGGCGTACCATATTTTTCTTCAAAAATATTTAGTTTAAACCCCGCACGAACGCCATTGGTGCAAATAAAAAAAAGTAGGTGAGGCCTTTTAATGCATAGAAAACGCATACCAAATTTTACTAAAATATCTACAGAGGTTTTACAGATATTATAAAAACATGTTTCTCTTAAATTTTACCACCCTGTATCTCAAAAGTTAGAACTTTTAGACATACGTTCATAT
>JAHBCN010009400.1:0-35240 GCA_019359885.1 Listronotus oregonensis
ATAATATAAAACTTTTGTAGAAAATTGGACCCTTCGGTCCAGGTCCCGGCATAACGAACTGACCCTTTTTTGTTTTTTTGGTTTTTTGGCTTATTTTGAGCCCCACTATCGTCTATTAAAATCTTATATATATATATATATATATATATATATATATATATATATATATATATATATATAAAATATAAAATTATATATATATATAATATATATACAGCGTGTCCCACTTTTCATGGATACACCTGATATCTCAGTTATTAATAATGCGATTTTCTTTAAATTTTGGGGGTTTTTTGATTACACTTTTATTTACCATTGACGTGCGGTCTTTTAGGATTAAAAGAACTTGATTTTTTGGGAAAAGTATATTTGGGCTTATTTTAAATAATTTTTTCTGTCAGTTTTAAAATCAGCAACCCCAAAAACCCCTTAATTTCCCCAGCTTCCAAAAGCTGATATTAGCAGAAAAAATATTTATTTATTTTGTTACTTTATTAATAAATCCCTTATTTAAAAATATTGTTTCAAAGTACAAATTACTTTTTTCAGATTTTTGTATTTTCAACATAACTACCTTTAAAACAATACACTTTTCAAAAGTTTTTAAAGTTTGGGAAGTAATTTCTTGACTAACCAGAACTAATTTTTACCCTATTACTACTATCTATCTTTAAACTATCTCTTACCAACGCCAGTGTTACTAAACCTAATAAAGTCTTAGTATATAATAATATATACTAATAATATAATAAATGTAATAAATATAGCAAAATCCATCTGGTTTAACTCTTGTAAGCCGTTACCGTATTTACTATTAACGATCTGTTTCCCAAATTCCGTAAATAAATAATGGGGGCTTTCTGGAGCACTGCAGCTGTTGTGGCTTGCGGTTTTCTTGTATATTTACAGTTTCACGATAATATGGAATAATATAATAATGGAAAATGGCCGAATAATATTCAAAATTAAACGAGAATTTTATAGGAATATTGCTTAAATTTATGATGGTACTGTCTGAAATATGTGGCGGGCTTGATATAACAGAATTTGAATAGTTCGGCAATAATTTCAGTATTCCCTATGGAGTACAAATCTGGGTCAGCTATGAGCGTCTATAACTATGGAAAACAATGGAGGAATGCAAATTTGTGTTGGGTTATCTGCCAATACTGCATGTTCTGAATTTTCTTTTAAATATTGACAAGGATTTAAATACATTGGCTATTCCTGGTTAAGGTAGTTCACTTGTAAAACGTCATTTCTTAAGAATTAAATAAAATTGAAATATAGGGTTAATAAAAGTGTCTTTTATCTAATTGAAAAAAAAACTAAATTTCTTTATGGTCTGTGAAACAAGATATTTACAATTAAATGGTGCATAACTAATATTGTCGATATCTGTCATGTATAAAAGCCATGCATTCATTTCGGAATATCTCGAAAACGGTTCTTACGCTATTTTTTAAAAACTAATACAATATAAATCAAAGTATTGGGACATTATTAAAAAAAACCTAATTTTTTGACTGTTTTGTTAAAAAGATATTGACTTTTACGGCCGAGTGATGATCGCGTTGTTAAATTTAGCAATGGACTTAGCAATTGTTAAAGGTTAACAACGGTTTAGAATGTTTAACAAAATGTCAGATTTTGACAGGTTGCCTACTAAAATCATTGAATAACACTGACAATGACGTTTTGTTAAACATTCTAAACCGTTGTTAACTTTAAACAATTGCTAAGTCCATTGCTAAATTTAACAACGCGATCATCACTCGGCCGTTAATAAGTTTACTATCTGCTTGTTATTAAAAAATAGTGTACCAAATGTTCAAATAAGAAAGGACGCCGGCTGTATCTCAAAAAATTTTTATCGCACAGCGTTGAGGAAAAATATTTTTAGCAAAAGTAGTCAAGAGAAAAAGCTGGAAATTATTTTCAAGTTTCTGAAATGGCGCTAGGGACGTAACTGCAATCTTGAAACTAAAAAAGTGATGTTTCTGTGAATTTTGCTATATTCTTGAGCTTGATCCTCCTATTAATCTTCCTCTTCCAACAGTTGTCCCTGTTTCTCATAAAATGTCCGATATAATTTTTAAAGTCAAACAGATCAAGCGTATTCTTTCTTCTCTTAATACTAAAAAATCGTCTGGGCTGGATGGCATACCAGCAATCGTCTTAAAAAAATGTGCTCCCGAGCTTGCACCCATCTTAACTCGCCTCTTTCGAATCTCTTACGATACGGGCATTTTCCCGGAGAGTTGGAAAGCTGCACGTGTGCAACCTGTCCCCAAAAAAGGATCCAAAGTCTCCTTCTAACTATAGACCTATATCTCTTCTTTCAGTTGTTTGCAAGGTAATGGAAAACTTCATTAATTCCCAAATCTTAAAGTATCTGGAAAAACATAAGATCTTACATGATAGACAATATGGATTCCGTCACAGTAGATCCACAGCTGATCTTCTTTCCTTTGTCTCACACAACTGGAACAAGTCCCTTGAGTTTCTTGGTGAATCCCAGATCGTTGCTCTTGACATATCCAAAGCTTTCGATCAGGTCTGGCATGATGGGCTTTAACAAACTTCCTTCTTACTTTCCACTAAGCTTTGCTCTTGGCTTTCCAGTTTCCTTTCTAATCGACGTATATCAGTTAGTGTAGATGGTCATTCCTCCAGCTTCTACCAAATTAATGCTGGGGTGCCCCAGGGCTCAGTGCTGGTACCCACGCTGTTTCTTCTACACATTAACGATCTTCTCTCTTCCACAATCAATCCCATTCATAGTTTTGCTGACGATAGTACCCTCCACTCTAGTATTCAATTTCTTAAGCCACTGTGTAATTCTGATTTTGAAAACAAGCGCAGGTCAATGCAGATATCTCTTTCACAAGACCTCAAACTTATCTTGGATTGGGGCGCCAAGTTCAGTTTAATGCCTCAAAAATACAGTCATGTTCGCTGTCGCGAAAAAAGTCTGCGAATGCTCATCCCTTACATATGAGCGGCCAAGTTCTGCAGAACAAAGAGTCGTTTAATCTAGTCGGCGTTACTTTTGAGAATAACCTCAACTGGCACAAACACATTTCATCCATAGCTTCGGCAGCTTCAAAAAGATTGGATTCCTCTTTCGAGCCAGAAAATATTTCTCTTCTTCCAATCTGTACACTCTGTATGTATCCCAAATCAGACCCTCTTTGGAATATTGTTCTCATGTCTGGGGAATGGCGTCCCCTACAACACTTAGCATTCTGGACTCCATTCAAAAAAGAGCTGTTCGTCTTATTAATGATCCAACGCTCACAGAAAGGCTTCCTCTTCTTGCCCATCGTCGAGCTGTAGGGGATCTGTCGCTCTTCTATAGGTATTTTCACGGCTTCTGCTCAGAGGAATTGGCCGGTATTATTCCTTCTCTGGCAGCTCCCAACAGAGCAACACGTAGTGCAACTTTTATGCATCCTTTTACGGTTCAGTTAGAGAGGCCCCGAACTTCCCGCTTTCTTCGTTCCTTTATTCCTAGAGTGTCAAGACTATGGAACCTGCTGCCCGCAGAAGTTTTTCCTTCTCCTCCCAATCTCCAAAAATTTAAGTCCCGTGTGAACAAACTCCCTCTCACCACACTGAAGACACCCACGGTACGTTAGTACTTAGGCATCAGCCTTCGTGGACTGTCCCAAGATAAAAAAAAAATTAACAAAAAAATACCTGATTTTTAAAGTTGGGGATAATTTGAATCTTTTTTGTTTGACAATTTTTTCTATATCTCTAAAAATAAAGTGGTGAGCGGTATTTAAAGGTTTCCGTAAAAAACATTCTGTATTTTTAAAATGAGTAAGCCAATTTTAACAAGCTTAGGCTAGTTCACAAGATCTTTTTTTGGGCTATAAATGTTATAATATTTAAAGTTTTGTTAGTTTTTCATGGCGCTGCTAGAGGGCTTTTTTCGATATTCCGACAGAAATGGTTAATTTTCGCAAAAAATGTAATGCATTGGTATGATTTTTTTATATAAAAAAGTAGCTAAATAATGCTTAAACAAGCTTGCGGAAACCATATCTCGATATCCTGTTCCTTACCTAAAATTTAGGCCAAAGAAAATTTTATACGTCAATATCTTAAAAAGTATAACAGCTACAAGAAATTTTATATAACAGAAAATTATGTATGATTTTTTTTAAGGTATACCCCTGGAATTCGATTTTTTATTATAACTCGTAAAGTATTGCAGTTGGATGAAAAGATTTTATAAGCTAAATTAAAAGTTCAGTAAAAATACATAATTAATGTCTTATAAAATTTTTTGTAGGTTTAAAAGTTTTTTAGATATTGACGTATAAAATTTTCTTTGGCCTAAATTTTAGGTAAGAACAAGATATCGAGATACGGTTTTCGCGAGCTTGTTTAGGCATTATTTAGCTACTTTTTCAGGAAGAAAAATATACCAAAGCATTTAATTTTTTGAGAAAATTAACCATTTCTGTCGGAATATCAAAAAAGCCCTCTAGCGGCGACATGTGAAACTAACAAAACTTCAAATATTATAACATTTATAGCCCAAGAAAAGCTCTTCTGAACTAGCCTAAGCTTGTTAAAATCGGCTCAGCCGTTTTGAAGATAGAGATTATTTTTTATGGAAGCCTTTAAATACCCCCCACCTCTTTATTTTTAGAGATACAGCAAAAATTATTAAACAAAAAAGGTTCAAATTATCCTCGACTTTAAAAATCAGGTATTGTTTTGTTAGGTTAATATAGCAAAATTCACAAAAACATCACTTTTTTAGATTCAAGATTGCAGTTACGCCCCCTAGCGGCCATTTCAGAAACTTAAAAATAATATCCAGCTATTTCTCTTGACCACTTTTACAAAAATATTTTCCTCAACGCTGTGCGATAAAATTCTGAGATACAGGCTCCTTCTTATTTGTACAGGTATACAGTACAGTACAGTAGCCAAACTATCACAATTTGCCAGGAACAACAAACTCTTTAAATTAAAGGTATATAAATCGCTGAATTACCTACAATTGAATCTACTACAATAAACACACTTTTATCCGTTAAAAACCTTAAAGTACAACTTAAATATGAAATAAAAACTACGCCTGAGGTGGATTTCTAGAAAAACTCAAACTAACACTGGCTCCATTTTGCAAGTCACTTTTTAATTCTGGTTTTACACATTTTTTCTTTCTTTAGCGAAGTAAAATATTTTCTTTGCAATTAGATTTTACATAAAAAAGTGTTACATTAAAGTTTTAGTTCTTTAACAGGAAAAATAAAAGTATAGAACAAAAATTACCAAGCAAAACTGATATGGTATACTGATGGCTTGAAAAGCAACCAGTTTATAAATGATTTGGCCTTTCTTTTAAATATAAATATTTGTATAATATTTCTGAAAAATGAAGAGCTAACATTTAAAACTTGATTTGTCACAAAAAATAAAAAAATCCGTTTCTTGTCTCTTCGATTTCTACTTTTTAAACCACATCTTTATGTTTACTAATATACAGGGTGTAACTAAATAAGTGTAAAACATTTAAGGAGGTGATTTCTCATCGAAAAAAAGATAGGATATTTCATATAAAGAAATTTCATTGGAGCATCCCTTGATAAGATACAGCCCCTTAAAGGGGGTACATAAAATTTGTATAACAATTTTTTTCACAAGCACTAAAAAAGTTACAATATTGAAATTAACCTGACGTTTTGTACTACCAAAAAAACACTTAACCAGTCATTTATTTGGTTTACCCCATGGTTGTAAGGGGTGGAAAACGCAACCCCTAAAATTTATTTCCAATGTAACTTTTGTCTTATTATTTGTTACCATTTAAAAATTTATTTCCGATAGCCTGTTTTATTCTAAACAAAAAATGTCTCTTGGGTTTTTGCCCAAAATAAACCAGTTGCAGCAAAAAATTATTTTACGAACTACAGAGATACATCGTCATAAATGCGAACTGGATTTATTGTTATTTTGTAGTTAGTATCTGCATTAAACGATTAAAGGGTAATAAACAAAACTAATTTATTAATAACAAAATACACAACATGTAGAAATCATAGTAAATGTTCAATATGTCTACCTTCAGACATTACGCATGCATCTAGACGTCGGCGCATTGAGCCACGTATTCGCTCAAATATTCCTGGAGTCTCTCCGATTACCCTGCACGCATCGCTGATGCGGTTACTTAAGTCCTCTACATCGCGAACAGGAGTACGATAAACCAAATGCTGTAAATGGCCCCAAATAGAGAAATCGAGAGGATTAAGATCCGGGGATCGAGCGGGCCAGTTCTGTGGTCCTCCTCGACCTATCCACTGATTTGCATATGTTTCAGTTAAATGCTGACGTGCTACTTGACTAAAATGGGCGGAACATCATGCATAAAAAAATATATCCCTTCTGACGCCCAAAGGAACTTCCTCCAGCAGTACTGGATGCAATTCTCTTAAAAATTGAACGTATGTCTCACCATTTAATCGAGGAGGTAGAAAATGAGGCCCAATTAAATAATCCCCAATAACTCCGAGCCACACGTTAAGAGAAAACTGTTCTTGATGGTTAGTTTCGACAATAGCGTGAGGGTTTTCATCAGCCCATTTGTGGTAATTATGAAAATTTATAATCTTGTCCCGAGAAAAACTACATTCGTCTGTAAATTCTATCGTCTTCAGAAAGTCACAATTTCTTCTAATCATTTCCAGCATCCAATTGCAAAATTCAAGACGGTTCGGAAAGTCTCGCGGTAACAGTGCCTGTACTCGTTGCAGATGGTAAGGGTATAAGAGTTGTTCCTTTAAAATTCGAAATACCGTCATATGATCAACATTTAGCTGGAAAGCAATCTTTCTAGTACTGGTAGTAGGTTGTTCTTCAATCAAATTAAGTACTGCTTCCTCAAGCTGTGGTGTTCGTATTTCTCGATGGCGACCACAATCCTGCGTTCTTTTGTCGAATGAACCATATTCTCGTAATCTTTTATGAAGTCGAGCAAATATTCTATGTGAAGGATGCTGCCGTTGAGGATACATTTCAGCATATCTTCTAGAAGCTTCTAACCCATTCCCTTGCGACAGACCGTAAACGTAATGCATATCAGCCATTTCCTCATTTGTGTATGCCATTTTAATAACAAGTGAATTATTAAAGTAACAAACTAAGAACAGAACTACAATACACAATTAGTATTGATTCAATTTCGAAAATTCACAAACTGACAGCGTCATACCAATTTAATTGTCACTATCGCTAATAGCGACCTACTAGATAGATTAGTTTCGTATTTTCGCATTTATGACGATGTATCTCTGTAGTTGTTCGTAAAATAATTTTTTGCTGCAAACTGGTTTATTTTGGGCAAAAAACCCAAGAGCATTTTTTTTTAGAATGAAACAGGCTATCGGAAATACATTTTTAAATGGTAAACAAATAATAAGACAAAAAGTTACATTGGAAATAAATTTTAGGGGTTGCGTTTTCCACCCCTTACAACCATGGGGTAAACCAAATAAATGACTGGTTAAGTGTCTTTTTGGTAGTACAAAACGTCAAGTTAATTTCAATATTGTAACTTTTTTAGTGCTTGTGAAAAAATTGTTATACAAATTTTATGTACCCCCTTTAAGGGGCTGTATCTTAACAAGGGATGCTCCAATGAAATTTCTTTATATGAAAGATCCTATCTTTTTTTCGATGAGGAATCACCTCCTTAAATGTTTTACACTTATTTAGTTACACCCTGTATATGTAAAGTATGTTTTTTGGGGTAATACCACGAGTGCTTAAGAATTACCGATTATTTTCATAAAACAAAGAAATAATTATTTCTAATTCCACCAGTTCGAAGAACGAATGGAATTTGTATAACAAGCTTGAATGAAAATTATCTGGTTAGTTTTTATACACAAGCGGTATTTAGGGAGAATATTTCTAGAATGGAAAAATTTGGGAGTATTATACTATTAAAATGGTTTTTTTTGTTATACAATTTTTAATTTCATGCAACATAATTAAAATTATAACTGAAATCGTTTTTTTAATTTCTTTATCTATTTCTTCATCGTGTACATCACCAAATGGACTCATTTTGACTGATTTTGACGTTTCTAATTGACAATACAAACAAACAGGTTCGATTGTTCTGTGTTTGTAAGTAACTGGAAATACCACGTTGTCTAGAAAACGTGAATTTTTTATTTTTAACGTGTCTTATTTATACATGCGTGAAATATTCGAGCAAATAAATTACATAAAGAATTTTTTTTTCAATTAAAACGTGATCTGTCCAACAATAGGTATCAATTAAAACATGTTTTGTCCAAACAACAAAGGAGATAATGGTACTATTACGCTAAGACAAAACATTTTTTGAATAAACTATAGAGAGTATGAAAGAACCTACCATAAAATGAACTGATGATTTTTTTGTTGGTATTTCTTTCAAGTGAGTTTATGTTTTGGTTATGTTTTTATTTTGTTAAGGTAGTTGGACCATGAAAGCAACATCTTCAGAAATCCTTTAAATTTTGAATATAAGTTACAGTAAAACTAGTCTATAACGGCCACCATAAAATTAAGAATTATTTGCCTTTATAAAAGGGTGGCCAGTATTGCCAGGTTCCAGTTGTTCAACCATTCGAGGCTACAAAATTTTCCAGTTCTAAGTTGCTTGCCTCAAGTGCTTTTTGTTTAATTAAGGGTCCAGATATTGGAACATTTTTACCTCTTGCTTTGCAGAACCAATTGTAGACGACTTAATCTACTGCCAATCCTCCCGACTTCTGGAATTTCCTATTTTGTTCTAAATTTACACTTTTTCAAACATTCGACTTAGTTTAGCTTTATTCCTGATAATATTTATTTGGGATTTTTCAACACCAAACTTTTAAGCCAGTTTTCGCGAACCCAAAGCGTTAACAATAATTTTTTCCTTTAGTGACAAACAATTTCGTTTTGGGGACATGATTAAACACTTTTCGATTCTGAACAATATAACTTTTATTCTCGTTGATTAAAGATCCTACTAAAAATATAATGTAAAGATAATCCCCCAATCCACTAATGCTATTTAACCTGGCCATAAATATTATTGTTGGGTATTTTCACCTTTAAAATTTGCAGAATACAATCATAAAATAATAAAATACAAATTAGCCTAAAAAATTTTCGGTCAATATAAATTGTCTGGCCATGGCTGTTTTATAAGGATGTCCATTATCTAAGGATTTTTATATACGGGATTTTCTATAAAGAAGATTTATGTTGGCTTGAGGTTGGCTGATAACACAGGTGGCTGATATGAAAGGGTGTCCGTTAAAACAAGTTTTACTGTATTTAATGTACAATACACGTGCTGGTAATATTTGAAGAAGATTTACCACGTCTAATAAGGGATAATCCCGAATAAAAATTGCATTTTTTTAAATGTAGCATGGGAGAAGCGTGGGAAAATTACGGGTTTTTAATTTTTTTTCTTTTAAAAGAGTCTTACCATTCTTACAAAAAACTAGTATAATGAAGAAGTATTTATTTTAAACAATTTTAAAAAATGCGAATTTTATTTTTTTGATTTTTGTTAGTGTTTAACAAAAAATTAAATTTTGTTTTACTATATTTATCAAAACAATAGAAAAACAAATAAAATCAAAATGGAAATAGTTATTTTCCTAACAAGTGCGCAAAGTGATACTTTTCCGTACGCGGCTGCCGTTGCGGAAAAGTCACTTTGCGCAAGCGTTAGGAACAAAATTTTTCCTACGAGCGTCAGATAATACCAATATTAAAGCAATGATTATTTTTTAAATGATGTTTAATTTGAAAGAACTACTACAACATATTTATAAATGGGAATTATTTGTTAATAACATTTACAACAAAAGAAGAGTTATTAGCATATTGTAAATTAATTGCGGAACCTGTAATTTCATTTAGCGGGTGGCTTATGGAAGCGCTTATTGTACGGCTTGATGAAGGTTGACTTAGCTCAGGAGGAGAGTTGTTCATGGTCAATATTTTATTCGACATATCCTTTTTCTGATTTGTGGATTCATCAATGTAGCTCTCAGCTACAGCCGTTGATTTCCAGACCCCAAGTCGCTTGACATTGGTAATTGCTTCTCCAGAATCCGCTAACATAGTCGCAGAGGATCGACGAATACTATGTCCAGTGTACTCTTCTGGATTTTTTAATTTTACGTATGCAGCAATTTCTGAAGGCATTTTACCTATTGAATTTATTCCCACACATTGCGTACTGCATGCTCCTTGTTTATACTGGACAAAAAAGTCTGTGTGGGGTATGAGGTTGTCGCAAATTTGCATATTTACGGTACAATTGCAGATAAAGTCCGTTATTTGTTTCATCGGACAATTCAAAGATTCTGGAAGTGTTACTTTTACTGTCAGGAATTTTCACCACTATCAAATTTTCATTATCCTGTATGTCATCAATCATTATTTTTGTAAGTTCATCTTCCTATTAAGCACGGCTAATCCAAAAATTGTAGCAACTTTTATTAGAAGGTAAATATTATCAGGTGCTTCTTTCATGAATCTTGAAACTTCTTCTTTGCTAAAAGTTTTTGATTTTTTTGGCCGGTATCCCACGTTTTGGTGTTTAAGTAGTGATGTTAGCTTGAAATATGAATTTAAATCAAGGTTCCTTTTCACTTTGAGGACACATTTTAACATAGAGTATTACTCCATAAAGTATTAGGTTTATATGTTTTTGCAAATCCGCAAAATAGGCCAAGAACACTTCTTCTTTAATACTTTTTGTCCCCTTGCTGGAGCACCAGTTTTCGAAATGACTATATTGATTCTCATATTTTTCACGAGATTTTGCTGGTAATAAATTCAAACTTACGGTATTTGCTGCATCCAGGATAGAATCTGGTAGCTCCTCATCGGAACTACTCATTTTAAATAATTATTTTTATTTAATTAAAAAAAGATACTATGACGCCTTTTCATTAAAAATGCTTGTTTGTATTGAAATTCATTTGTGCAATTGCTTGTTCATATGGAAACGAAGAAAAAATCTGACATGTGTTAAAATCACCAAGATTACATATTGTTGCTTGACTTGTCATAATCATTTATTATTATTATACAGGGTAATTAAAGTTTTTTTTTGTGTTTTAGTTGACATATTGAAAATTACGAAGTAACAAACAAAAAAGAGAATAAACTAAAACTTGCAATGGCTTCGTATATTGCATGAAATAGCCTACAATTACTAAAATACATATAAATCTTGCCTACCTGTAAGATTTTAGAGTAGTTTTACTTTTCCGCACGGCGTGCAGAAAAGTTCACTTTTCCGCACGCCATGCGGAAAAGTGCAACTTTGCGCACTCAAATGCGTGCGGAAAAGTGGACTTTTCCGCACGATCGTAGGAAAAATATATTATAAATGATTTAATTTTTTAGAAAAACATTTTTAAAGGTACCTACAAAGTACACGCATTGATAGAATTTACGTCATATATTTTTTATTGCTACATTTGCGTCCCCTGCTTTGCCAAACCAATTTGAAGACTAGAGTCCCTCATAAAAACTAAATTATTCCGCTTTGTTTTTTTATGTGGGGAAAATTGTGTTAGGAATAATGATATTTTATTTCCCGCTGCTAACTAATTTCAATAACCCCCTGAGGTACATTGGCAGAAAAACGAAGATGAACTAAAGATAAAGCACGGAAAAACATGTTTAAATTACGGTTTATCACGAGAGAATCGGAGACTAATCAGCACAAACCGAGAGAGCGGTTTGTATTGATGTTATCCGACCTTTTATTTTTACGCCCCCAGTGGCGGGTTCAAGGATTTTCGAAATTTTTTATCTAAAAAGTGAGACATGAGAACCGCATCAAGTATAAAAAAATCATTTTTAGAATCTTCTTTTCGTATTTTTTTCATGAATTTTATGAAATTTTATCGTTAAATCCCGAATTTAGCAAAATTATCTACGTTTTTCTGCGGGTAGCAGGTTCCATAGTCGGGACACTCTAAAGATAACGAAAAGAACAAATTGGGAAGTTTGGGACCTCTTAATTTGGGGTGTAAAAGGATGCATGAAAGTAGCACTACGTATTGCTCTTTGGGAGCTGCCAAGGGAGTAATTATACTGGCCAACTCTTCGAAAAAGAAGCCGTGAAAATACCTATAAAAGAACGACATATCCTCTAGAGCTTGTCGGTGGGCAAGAGAAGGAAGCTTTTCTGTTAATATGGGATTAATAATGACAAATTTCTTATGCGAATATTTTCGATGCCTTTAATTCTAAGAATAATGCAAATAATCTTGCGAAATTTGGAATTTGGCTAAAAATTTAATAAAATTACAAAAATACAAATAGAAAATTTGCTTTTGAAACCCCGATTTTTACATGGGGGGGCTCCGAAAAACCAACAAATTCCAAATGGTCGAGGCAATAAAGCACTAAAAAGGCCAAAAGCTCGGAATTTTTTGTACTAAGTCGGATCAAAATGCTGTTTTTTGCATTCGCTTTCAAAAATGTTTTGGGAAAAAAATTCCTACTTTGTGACTTATACAAACCGCAAATTGCACTGCTGCAGCCAAAAATGCATTTTTTTTAAAGGCTTTTGGAAGATTCAATAACTTAGTAGATAAGAGTCAGAACTGGCCCAAATCGGGTTCTCGGGGGTTTTCGAGGTCGACCTGGAGCTCAGGAACGCCGATGAACATCATCTCCGTGGTACTCTCCCAAAATTCACGCGGGAAGGAGAGAATCGAGTTTCTCCCGGGGATTTTTTGGGCCGCTGAATTCAAATATGGCATCGGCGAACACTCCCAGGACACCTGGTGCACCGGAACCTGGACGCAGGCCTCATCTCCGAGGCTTTTTCTCACACAATCGAAAAAGACGAACCAAAAATCGTTATGGGGAATTTTTTGGGGCGCTGCATCCGAATTTCACGTCGAAAACGACCCCCTGAACACCTGGTGGACCGAAACCTGGACGCAGAGCTCATCTCCGGGGGTTTTCCTCACATAATCGAAAAAGACGAACCGAAAATCGGAAACGATCCCCCGAACACCTGGTGCACCGTAACTAAAAAGAAATTAAAAGAATATGGAAAAAATAATAATAATTTTTAAATTAAAATTTGATTTTGACAAATACAAAAAATTTGGAAGCGAATGCATAAAACCGCATCCGAGGTTAAGTGCTTCATTGCCTCGATTAAAACCCTTGAGGCCAATAACATCTGTATATATTTGGTAGGCGTCCCGTGACTCACAAAATTTTGAAAAACCCAGAGCCGTCACTGTACGCCTCCAAATTAACCCCAGGTCGTTTTTAATTCAGCACAGGAATAAAAAGGAAATTAGTCAGCTTTAACGAGATTATATATAGGCTTTTAGGATGTTAGGGAGTGCGCGATCACGTCAAATGTACGTATATTAAACGAGTATTAAACTACGCCAATATGCTCGTATAAAAAAATGTGAAAAAACCATTTTGTGTATTTTTTCCATAAAATCCTAAAGAACGCTTACGATAATAATTTAAATTAAAACTAAGGGGATACGACATAAAAATTAACATTTTTTTTTAAGGAGGCAACTTATTTATTGGTTTGTTTTTTATTTTTGTTAACAACAAAATTACAGAACTGGCCAAGGTACAGAGACTTGCTTGCTTAGATATAACAGGAGCAATAGGCGTTTTCATGATTTTTTTTTATTAGCTTATTACAAAGCCACATGAAAATAAAGGCCAAAAATATTTTTCCCGATTTTTTGGCCTCGGAAACCCTTAAAAATCAATTTTAAGTTTGAATTTTGTAGGCCCGTGACGTCACGGCCCTAAATTTTCTATTGGTGGAATTTCTGCTTTGTTGTCAGATTTTTGTTATTCGATACGCCTGTCATCAAATATCGATATGCGCAACATCTACAAAGTTGGCGTTTCCTGACGATGGTCATATTGTCAATGTCAACCTGTATAACCTGTAACCTCTAATATTTATTAATAATTTCTAATTTGTAAATAGTGTGTGTTCTTTCCAAATATTCCAATTTATTACTATAGTTATTATTATCGCCAAACTTTCCTTGATATGAACCCTTTTTACGAGTAAATTTCCGTTATTTTATTCAAAATGAAAAAAGTGTATTGTTATTATTTGCGAAACCAGAAGCCGGCCGAGTTTAGGATCTTCAAAAATATTCTTTTCTCTTCCAAAACAAGACGATAGGAGAAAAGCCTGGTGTGCTGCTGTAGGTATTGAGAAAATGCCCAAAGGACATGCCTATTATTGTTGTGAAACCATTTTGATGTAAGTTTTTATGTTTTATTCCAATTGAAACTATTTAGGTAGTCTGGCTGTGTTTTAGTGTAAAGTCTAAAAAGCATTTCGCATTTTAGCATTTCTAAAATCGATACGATTGTCGATATCGTAGTTCTAAACAGACTTGGCATCCATGTTGAATTTGATTGGTTAGGGAGTGGCGGGCTATTTAAATTACAATGATAATTAAACCTTAAATAGGAAAAGTAAGGGGTTTGTATTTTTCCGTGTTATTTAGCAGGTTTTGCTTAATTGTGTTTCTACTTTTAATTTTTACACACAACATAATCAATATCAATTGAGTGAAAATACCCTATTAAAGCAACCCCAACAGCAGCCATGGAATGTCTCTTAGACTTTCCACCACTTAACTCTATAGTGATGGGAGGGGCAAGAATGAGCTACTTCCGACTGCAACAAAAACCAGCTTGTGTCTACGCTAGTTTGGGACACAACAACATAAAAAGTCAGGTTGGCGGCAACATCCTGGACGAGAGAACAGACCAGATGATTCCCCAATACTCATTCAACAAAAACTTTGAGATAAAAATTCCATTTCGAAGTGAGTGGCAGCAACCCGATCTCCCCGGCACGGTTGGAGACATCATCTAGTATAAGGATGGTTCCAAAACCGGGCAGGGAACTGGAGCGGGCATGTACAGTGAAATAAGGAATTCACAATTCTCCATTCCACTAGGAACAAACAGTACTGAATTTCAAACAGAAATATATGTTTTACTGCACTGTGCAAGAGAAAATAACAAGAGGGCTTACAAAAACCAGCGAATCTGCATAATAACAGACAGCCAGGCGTCACTAGGGGCACTAGTAAACTCCAAGGTGACGTTTAAGCTGACATGAGAATGCCAAAAAGAACTGGAGGTTCTGGGAGAACGCAACAGGGTAACTCTCCTGTGGGTACCAGGACATTCCGGAATAGAAGGCAACGAAAAAGCGAATGAGCTAGCGAGACATGGATCATCCACACCATACTTTGGACCAGAATCTGCCCTTGGAGTGACCAAAACCACAGCACGAGGGCAAACAAGGGAATGGATCTGAAACAAACACAAGGAATACTGGGAGAACCTCGGTAGAATAAGACATGGAAAGGGCTTTATAAGGGGCCCATCCAAAAACGAAGGAAGAACTACTCAGACAAAGTAGGAAAAGACTTCGCATAACAGTAGGGTTGCTAACAGCGCACGATAACCTAAGAGAACACCTACACAAGATCATACAATGGGGACCCAAGTTGCAGAATGTGCGACGAGGGAAAGAAACAGCCTACCACATACTGTGTGAATGTGAAGCCTTAAATTAGAAAAGACAGGCATTATTTGGACAACCGAAAATAAGCCCTCAGGAATATATCAACCAACCAGTCTCGGGGTTACTTGTAGAAGGAACAAGACTAATGGGAGGATTGGTGTAAAAGACAATGGGAGTTTAGGCACAAAAAGCCCAAGAGGCTGCGCTGCCTCCGGTAGTGAAAGACGGCTCCCAGCAAGAAGAAGAAGAAAAACAACAAAATTAATTTGATTTACACAACCCATACGCCTACTAAATACAACTAAGAATTTATGTATACGCCCTCGATATGTTTGTATTTTTCCAAACTAAAAGATTACAAATTAAAATAGGCTTAAAAAGTTAAACCTTTCATCCAAATAATCGTTTAAAATCCGCTTTGTGAATACATGTTTTTGATTAATTAATTAAAATCAGCACGAAATTTAGTGCCAACAAATATTTGCTAACCACATATAACCACAAATAAATTTGTAACAGTTCAAAATGCAGAGTTGGGGAGAATATCGGAAATATTTTATTCTATTATATACAGTGTAAGTATTTCTCTTCTTCCAATCTGTATACTCTGTATGTATCTTAAAACAGACCCTCTTTAGAATATTGTTCTTATGTCTGGGCCCTCCTACAACACTTAGCATTCTGGACTCCATTCAAAGAAGAGCTGTTCGTCCTATTAATGATCCTACGCTTACAAAAAGCTTCCTTCCGTTGCCCACCGTCGAGCTGTAGGATATCTGTCGCTTTTCTATAGGTATTTTCACGGCTTCTGCTCAGAGAAGTTGTCCAGTATAGCTCATTCCTCCTCTGGCAGCTCCCACAAAGCAACACGTAGTGCAGCTTTTATGCATCCTTTTACAGTTCAACTAGGGAGGCCCCGAACCTTTAACTTTCTTCGTTCCTTCATCCCTCGAGTGTCCAGACCATGGAACCTGCTACCCGCAGAAGTTTTTCCTTTTTCTGCCAGTCTTCAAATATTGAAGTCCCGTGTGAACAAAATTTCTCTCACCACACTTAAAACACCCACGATACGTTAGTACTTTGGCCTTAGCCTTCGTGGACTGTCCAAAGATAAAAATTAGGAAATAAATAGGTTAATTTTATAAACTAACTTCTTGGTTGCATATAAAATCTTTTACACCAGATAGCCATTCAGTCCTTAATATATAACACTGTACATAATTTTACATAGTATGATATACATTTTATTTTAATAAACATTTTTGTTGTTTCATTGTTACTTTTGTTATCCAGTCCGTCTTTAAAAACATCTAAATAATTAATTACCCAAAAAAAAACGGGATAGAAATTTTACCAAATGTATTAGGTAACACGGCTCATTGCTTTATTTTTTTTTAGGTCGTTCTATTTCAATTTACTGTTGGTTTAATGATAAATAATTACCTATTCTTTGTTTATGAGAAAATGTGTTTATGCAGCTGGCTGCTTTCTATCTTGTACTAAGCGCAATAGTTTGCTATAGTCTAGTTTATAGCACTCTTTATAAGAATCTAATTGGAGGGGTGGGACGAGGGCAGAAAATTAAACCGCTATCGTATATTTTCTTCCAATGTTTTGTGGCCACATTGCAACTTTTTTAAGGGCCTATATACAGACACAATACAAATCTGTGTAATCTAAATCTAATATATTTGACACTAAAAAGCACTAAAATATAATATTAGACAGAAAAGAACGAAGAACAACTCTACGCTACCGATTTCCATGAAAATCAGCGATTAAAAGATTTACCAAGGTTTAAAAGTTGCAACTGCCAAACTTTGTAAGGCGCCTTAAAAGTGGTTTTGTTAAACAACTGTCTATACCTTTATTTTAAACCAACATGGGAGGAGGTCCCACTGATAGCTGTAAAAACTGTTTAGTTTGCCAGGTATGTAGTTATTCCAAATCAAAATACAAAACTAAAATGTTAAATTACAAATATATTTGCTATATTTGATTCCAATGTATATCTAACAATGTTTGTTAAAAATATCAATCTAACCTTGTTTGGTAAAAATTAAAAATTTTCGTCGAAAATTAATTGATAATCTCAGTAGCACCCAGAAAATTTCCTTCACAATCTTTCCCGCGTTTTGATAAAAAATTGTTTTGCTTATCTTCACTTTTTAGTAAGAAACTACTAGTACCACATCTATCCAGTGTGTCCCAGTTCCATAAATGAGTTTCCCGCGAATATCTGCCAAAATATGCGAATTAGAAATTTTTTGTTTAGACAAAAAATGAAGATCACCTCAAAATCTATAAAAAAAATTTCACAACACCAATATTTTTCGCAAAAACGGCCGTCGAAAAATCCATAACATTTCACACTGGATAGATAGCCGGAAACGGCTAAAAATGCATTTTGGGATCATTGAACTCTTGCTAAGGTCTCATTATAAAAAAAATGTTAATAACTCAGACAAAAAAGAAAAAAGACTTAACATTTCATTCATAAGTGACACTTTTTTTTTGTCCCAGACATTATCAATAAAATCATAAAAGGGGGAAAAAGGATAGAAGATAAATTGGGGAGTGATAAAGGGGCAACATTGTAAAACCTTGCAGTTTCGCCCAGTGGCGTATGGTTTTGTTAAAAGCGTTAGATATAAATTTATTAAAAATATTAATTTTTAAATCGTTCTAATTATGGTGACCCTTTTTAAATTTTTTAGTTTTTTAAAAAAAATTTGTTTAAACAACATAAATAGTTATAAAATTTTTTTTCTAAAAAATTTAATTTTTTTTTGGTGTAGGTTATTTTAACAAAATTACTTTTCTCCTATAAAATTTAGAATAATGTGGGCCCCCAAATTAATAAAAAAAAAAAATGGGTATACTTTTATTATATTTCGGTACACAAAAAAAAATATAAAAAATTAAAATATAAAAGGGAAAATAAAAAATTATCTACTTATTCCCCAAAATAATATACAGTGTCAACCCCAGTCCCATCAAAAAGGGAAAATTTTTTTAAATTTAAAACCCGGTAATTTTTTTTTCCAAAAATTTTTTTTTGAAAAATAATGCCAAAAAATGTATACAGGGTGCCCCAGATTCGAGTGCATGCATGGGGATACCAATAAAAGATATGAAGTCGGTTAAATTATGGCAAAGTTTTGTATTTACGTAACTTTAAACCCTATTCACTTTAGAAAGTTCATAAATCCCAGTACTTTTGGAGATATCGAAAAAAAACACGAAATTTCCGATTTCGTTTTTTTTTTTTCGAAAAGTTATTTAAAGAGATATGGAAAAACAAAAAATACTTTCTCGTGGTCAAGCTCTACCAAAAAAGCGTTAAAATTTTTGAGGTTTCGTTTTCGTTAAATCATCATCAACTTTTTTTTTTTTAAATACGGCCCGGTTTTTTTAAATTTATTTTTTTACCCCCTTTTTATTCCAATAAAAAAAATTATAACATAATATTTTTAACAAATTGGAAACGCCCCCCATAAAAATTTTTTTGCGTTCCTTGTCTAACTCTTTCCTTTTGGAAAAATATGTTTATTTAACAGAAAAATATTAAGTGTTTCCCCTCATTCTAATTGGGAATTTCCTTCAAAAATGCAATGGAAAAATTGAGTGCCGTATTTAAAAAAAAAATGTTGATGGGTTTGCAAAAAAGTCCCTCGTACCAAAAACCTCTCAACGCTGTTTTTAAGTCCATGAAAAAAATGTTCTTATTTTTTCCCTATCTCTTTAAATAACTCGAAAAAAAAAACGAAAAACGGCAAATTTCCCGGTTTTTTGGAAAATCTCCCGGGAAAACCCCCGGAAATTTTTCAACTTTCCAAACGGCATTTTTTTAAAGGGACCTAAAAAGCGCAACTTTTAATAATTTTTAAACCCACTTTTTTTCCGGTTTTCCCCAAATTTCATGTAAATTGAAACTGTGGGCAAACCCATTTGTCACGTGACTTTTTTTTGCTGTCAATTTTTTTTTTTAAAAAACGCAAAATAAAAAACATTATCTTTTTTAAAAAAATTTTGAAAAACTGTATTGGCATGTTTTCAAAATATATTTTGGGGACAAACTAAATTGATTGGGGCTCGTGTGGGCCAAAAATTTTTGATAAATCTTACACCCAATTATCCCTGGATATGTCTTCATCCCCTTTTCCCTTTTCCCGGGAAGTCTCCCAAAAAAAGTGGAATTAAAAGATGTACTTGTTTTAAACATAAAAACTCAAACGTTATTAGATAAAACCTACACCCAAAAAAATGATGTTTTTTTAAATCAAGAAGCAAAGTTTTTGAAGATTCGTAAATATACGAAACAACGTTAACAATAATTTGAATGTATTAGTCTATAATAATTACCTTCCATCAACAGATTGTTTGTCAAATATAGAGGTAAATTTTTTTTTGGTGGCTCAGGCCTTAAATATTTGCTATTGTTTGCCTTTCAAAATATCCTGTGGATCAAAATTCTGAGCTTTAGCATGGGGGGGTTTGGTAAATGTTGTCCCCCTTCCCAAAACCCACAGAGAAAACCAAATGTTTCTTTTTCATTGGATCAAAACCTAAAATATTAGAAAAATCCTTTTTTTATAATTTTAATTTCACCCCCAATATTATAAACCCACTTACAAACTAATAAATTCGATAATATTCTAAAAAAATATAAAAAAGTAATGAGATACTTTAAAAAAAATATTGGAAAAAAAACTTTGACCGCTTTTAAATTTTCTAGAAAATGAATAAACCCCAAATATGCAAAAATAGGTTTTTTTTTTTTTAATTGATATGTTTTGCTAAATGCTGTATTAAAACTTTTTTAAATCCTATATTTCATTGATGTCTTGGTAAAATTAATTTTACCTTTAAAAATTTAAACCATTTTATTTTCCCCAAAAAGTTAAAACAGATGGTTTTGATTACTTCGTTATTACAAATATTAAAATATATAAAATTAACAAAAAAATTATAATGTTTTTTGAACCACAAAATTAATTTTATAACTTAATAACAAGGGCCTTTTTGGCAACTGACAGTCAATTATTAATTTTTCCCTTTTCGTAATTTTTGGGTAGCAAGCAAAAAAAATTAAAAGATTTAATGTTTTAAAAGTTTCTTTTTTTAAAATTTGGAAAATAAACAAATTGAAAAAAATTTCTTTTTAATTAAAAAATAACCTTTGTGGGATTTTTTTTAAATTAAAATTAATTTTTTTTTTTTGTGTTAACAATGTTATGCTTTCATTATCCAAAAAATTGGACTTCCCTTTTCTTTTTTGTTTAAATTTATACAAATTTCGGTTTGATTTTCTTGCGTTTTTAAATGATAACAAAAACTGCCTTAAAACCACCATACTATTGTTGTTCAGAACGCCGCTTTTTACGGTTCAAAAAAGGGAGCCAGATATTTGGAATGTCACACTAGGTTTCTAAATTTTTTATTTTTGCAATTATTACAGTTTTTTTAAAATTTTTTCTTCCAGCAGTTTCTTTATAAATATTTTGCTTTGGGGGATTTTGCGTGGTTTTGAATCCCTGTTCGGCAATCCCCAATTTTGACGTTTCATCTCGTTCCCAAAGTTTTTGTGTTTTTAACTCTAATTTTGAATGATCTTTGTTTCCCCGATGTATACTTCACACATTCACAGAGAATTTGGTAGATGCAGTCCTGTTTTGAAATATTGTTGTCCGGGCTCGTCTTAGTAAGAATACTTCTCGGAGTGGTTTGGGATTTAAATGCTGTTTTATCTATAAAATCCCAAGCCACTAAGAGAGTATTCTTACTAAGACGTAAGTTAGCAAAAGGGTGATAGGTGGTGAAAAAATTCAAAATCAATTCGCTATTTTTCAAATTAAAAAAAAACTTTCAATCTTATTATTATTTTAATTTTTTTTAAAGAATAGAAGTTTTCAATAAGTTTTGGATTGAAAAGATGTAAGATGAACTGGTAAAGACGATTTTTTTTAAATAGCCTCCATTTTTTAGTAATATTTCAGATATTTTTTTATTATTTTTCTTGTTTACGTTTCAATTTAAAACTTCCATTCTTTAAAAAAATTTAATAAAAATAATAAAATTAAAAGTTTTGTCCAAAAAAATATCGAAAAATAGCAAAAAAATTGATTTTCAATTTTTTGACCCCTATCACCTTTTTAAAAATTATGAAAAAAATTATGAAGCCAGATCTACGAAAGACACATCATACAGTAAAGCGCACCGTACTGCGAACATAGGAGGCTCCTGGATGATTTTGGATGTACCCAATTCTAAAATACCAATAATAATTTTGTGGCTTGCATTTCAATTTCTGTCTCGTTTCCTCACGTGGCTCATTTTTGGTTGGGACTGGTGGGGAGTACGGTGATAAATTCGGAAGAGTTATCAACCCAGTTTAGTTGTGTACTACGTTTTTATTTTCAGTAAGAATATGCAGTGTTTATAGGCAAGTAGCAGGAGCTAGCTAGCATCAACCGTCTTCGATCGGATGTCTTATCAGCCATAAATTTAAAATTAGTTGCTTACGAGACCGCAACGTTGGCTACGGTTTTAAAAACCAAACAGTTTTTCCTAATAAAATAAAGAATTTTCTCAAATAAAAAATAGTAGAGATATTTAAAAAAATAAAAAAATCTTTCAGTTATGGAAGATGCTCAAATAAATCACCTTTCTGAGCCAAACAATAACCAAGATTGTCATAAAATCGCCTTCTGACATTTGCTAGAATGTTAAGGGTAATAATCCTAAAAGAATTCTCAATTTGTAATTGCAATTCTTGTATATTATTAGCCCTATTCTCCTGGAAACCATAAATTTGTGATTTTACATGACCCCAGAGAAAAAAATCGTTGGGTGAGACCATGAAGAACAATGTCTCTTATAAAATGTTCATTGTTATTTTCCATTACAGTTTCACAAATTATTCTCTAAAATGATCATCAGGGAAAATTTCATGGGTTTTCTTACTTTGTAGGATCGGTATCCATTTTTTTAAGCACTTTTTCCACTGATCTTTGCTCAAATTAACCTTTTGTACAATTGTATTAATGAAATTGTAGGATTTTCAATAACACTTGCCACCACTATAATTTCCTTCATTTCCCTTTCGTTGTTTTCTTCTGGTGCACTATCATGTTTATGTTTTCTTGGAGTTAAACAACCAAATGTCAAAAAGTTTTTAATGACTCGGTAAATAGTAAAAATTGTAGGGTAAGCCTGGTTGGAAATAAATTAATAAATAATTCCCCTATCAGGATTTCCACGGTGATACCATTTAATGATTTTAATTTTTTCTTTCAGTTCGTGAACATCCATTATTAATAATTATTATTTTATTTAAAAAAACTTTTGGTCGCAAATAATCGACACCGTACAACTATAGCTGTAGAGCGTTCGATAGTAAAGAATTATTTCAGGAATAACCGTATTAAATTGATCGCTTGGCCGGCCGACGCGCGTCTTATAAATTATTGTTTGCCGAAAATTATTGATCGATGAGCAATGCGTGCGGCGTTTTTAGGTACATCCAAAATCGTCCAGCATCGTCCTATGTTCGCAGTGCTCTGCGCTTTACTGTATATAATTTTTTATCATAACGTGAGCCAAAAGGTTTCGTTAAAAATTTTTAAAGCCTAAAAAATATTGAATTTCCCGCCAAAAATTTTTGACAAAAAACGTGCTTTATCTGCGCTTCGAAGACCTTTAATTTGGCGCAAGCAAAACTAAAAAAATAATAATGCGGCTAAGATATTGGAAAAAAACGAAATATCTTTATAATTCAATAAAACAGTTTCTACGTAAATAAAAAAGGAAAAAATCACGTATTTTTATTCTCAACAGGCCTAGCTGGGTGAGATATTAAAAAGTGAAAAAAGCTGGTTACCTCCTCTCATGCGCCAAGGTCCTTTGGTGAACTGTAATTTCAGGTCATGCGGACCATATCCAAAATATTGTTTTTAAATTTATTTAATTGTCCTATTTGGTTATACATCTAGTTTATTATTCTGTATATTATTCTAATACTATATTTATCGACCTGTAGCCTCCTTATTTTATTTCAGGTCAAGGTAACGAACCTGCGAACATTGAAAGGTAGAAACTGAAAATAAACTTGTACAGCAATTTAAACCTCCTCTAAAGGGTCATATTTATTAACATAAACTTACTAATCCATGTTTTCCGTTTATGTAATAAGACATATTTTAGTATTTATTATTTAGTATCCAATTTACATTTTTATTTAAAATGTCTGAGAAATCCATAAACATAAAAAATGTAACATCGTCATTCTCTTTTATTGGATCTCATTTGCCATAATTTTAATACGTATTTGGCGTTCCAGCAAAATGACAACAACGTTATTTTGTTGGAATTTATTGTGACCACGTCATATAAAATAATAAATGTTTTTGTATTTTAGTTTCTATTGGGAGAAAAATTATATGTAGTTTAAAAAAATTAAGTAAAATATATTTTAGTCAGGTAATTTTGTAAAATATAACAGGTTATTTATTATTAGGATTTTATTAAGAATCTGTTTTTTTTTAGATAAGATAAATTGCCTTTTTTGTTATGCATAAAATACTTAATAGTACAAAAATATATTTTTTAATACCGATCAAGTTTTTTTAAGGAAGAACATATTAGAAATTGCGTTTAAAAAAACGTAGTTCTGTACTAGTCCAGTAACTGAAGACCTGAAAGTCCCCAAGCTGTAAATTAATCTGTACAGTTTTCATTTGTGGCACAATTCTTAGGTCTTTCCGGACGCTTTCGAGCGAGAAAAAGTTTATCACGATTCCGACGTGGGAACCCGCTGAAAATGGCCCCCAAAGTCCCAAAAATGAGTTTTCCGCAAATATCTGCCAAAATATGCGAATTAGAAAATTTTTGTTTAGAAAAAAAATTAAGATCACCTCGAAATCTACAAAAATGGTCCTTACCATTTTTTCGCAGCACCAATATTTTTCGCGAAAACGGCCGTCGAAAAATCCATTACATTTTACACTGGATATATACAGGGTGATTGGTAAGTAGAGGCGAAAAATGAAGACCCAAATAATTTTTTTAATTCTGAATCAAAAACCAAGAATACTTTTTTTGCAAATTTTTCTTCGTTTCCAAGATATTTCACTATAAAGTTTTGCCAAAAAAAAATTAAAATCACATTGTGGGCGTCACTAATCTTGGTTGGCGCTTTCAAACTATTACGTCATATGAAATGAAGTTTGACCGTTGTCAAAAGAGGACACTTTGGTGCACATGCTAAATAATTATTATATTATACCCATATACATAAACAATATCACCATATTCTTCGTTAGTGAACTTCATTTTCTTGTGATTTTTCCAAAAACAGATTGACAAGGTCAAACTTGATTTCATGTGACGTAAGAGTTTGAAAGCGCCAATTAAGATTAGAGACACCCACAATGTGTTTTTTTTTGGCAAAACTTTATAGTGAAATATCTTGGAAACGAAGGAAAATTTGAAAAAAGTATTTTGGTTTTCTATTCAGAATTAAAAAATTAATTCGGGCCTTCATTTTTCGCCTCTACTTACCAATCACCCTGTAACGCAAGAAAGATGGTGAGAAAAACTTTCTGGGATCATTGAACACTTGCTAAGGTCTTATTATAAAAAAAAGAAATGTTAATAACAAACCATTTTTTCAAAAAATATCAATAAATTAATGGGATACTGTCAAAATATTGTGAAAAAAAAGCTTTGACCGCTTTTTTTAATATTCTAGAAAAATCAGAATGGACCCAAACTCATATGCAATGGGTACGGGTTTTCCCATTGCAATGAACTTTGAATAATAGGGTATTTTCACTCAATTATTGTAAGGTTTATTAAAAATTAAATGTAGAAACACATTAAGCAAAACCTCAATACCGGAAAAATACAAACCCCTTACTTTTCTATTTAAGGTTTAATTATCATTGTAATTTAAATAGCCCGCCACTCCCCAACCAATCAAATTCAACATGGATGCCAAGTCTGTTTAGGAACTATCGATATCGACAATCGTATCGATTTTAACAAATGCTAAAATCGAAATGCTTTAGACTTTACACTAAAACACAGCCAGACTACCTAAATAGTTTCAATTGGAATAAAACATAAAAACTTACATCAAAATGGTTTTCACAACAATAATAGGCATGTCCTTTGGGCATTTTCTCAATACCTACAGCAGCACACCAGGCTTTTCTCCTATCGTCTTGTTTTTGAAGAGAAAATAATATTTTTGAAGATCCTAAACTCGGCCGGCTTCTGGTTTCGCAAATAATAACAATACACTTTTTTTCATTTTGAATAAAATAACGGAAATTTGCTCGTAAAAAGGGTTCCTATCAAGTTTGGCGATAATAATAACTATAGTAATAAATTGGAATATTTGGACTGGCAGACTTTTTTTTGCTACAGCGAACAGGACTGTGTTTTGAAGGCATTAAACTAAACAAGATTTTTGGCGCCCCAATCCAAGATAAGTTTGAGGTCTAATTTCTCATTTATTATCTATCAAAAATTTCCATACCATACCCTGTATATTTAAAAACATTAACATAAAAGGCAGTTTCGGTAACTAAGAATTGATTGTATTAATTTTTATTACTCTTGAAACATAATCCAATCGCTACTGTCTGTCCAGCCAATAAGACAACGATATTTTTGATGTGTACTTTAATTATAAAAGGAAAAAATGTTAATATGTCAAATTATTTTTATTTTAACTATTGTAGGGTATTTTTATTTCTATCTGTTTCTACCTTCCAATATTTAAGATATTGTAATCATTGTCTAAAGACTCTAAAGAGATTGGAGTGCAGCAATAACAGCTCAGTTTAATTTCCATCTCAAGATTTGGCAATAAAACTTTACGATTACTGGCAAACGGGGTATAGAGAATCACTTACATTGTGGTTGAATTCGAAATGCAAAGTTAATTAAATTGACTTAACTTAATTAAAAATGAAAAATATTACTTATTTGTTACTCGTAATTAGAGAAAATAAGTACTTATGTGGCTGCCCGAAGGGAGGTAAGACGCAGTCTATTAATACAGGATTTAAACGTTTAAGTGTTTGGAGTAAAATGATAAAGGGGGATTTTTTGTGTCTTTCGTTTTGTGGACTGTGAAAAAGCATACAAGTAGTACATGGGATTGAACTGTTTTGTGCATAAATTATAGCTTAATTAAGTATCAAAAGTTTGTATCAAAGTGATAAAAAGTCCAATAAATTAGTTATAGCTAATTAATTTGAAATAAAATTAAAATAAAAATTAAGTTATCAATAAAATAAATTAATTATAGTGAAAAAAGCAAGTGGTTCTTGATATTAAATATTAAAATTATTTTAGTAGTAGCTGTTTACAAAATTAGCAATATTTATTTATTTTTATTTATTTATTTATTTACAAGTTCAGGGTACAACAGAACTAAAGTTCCAAAACAGTATCCACTGTATACAGTTATACTTAAAAATAAAGTTTACAAAAAATAAATACATGTTTACAAAGAATTACAAAGACAAAACAAAAGAAATGTTTTTAGAATTTTACATTATAATAAAAAAAGATAAGATGTGTTTAAAAAATTCAATTTAATAAGCTATGCTTGTTAACAGTTATAATTGAAAAAATAAGATTTAATTTTTTTTAAATCCGTTAAGGGTAATTGAAAACACTATTTCTTTCAGTGAGTGTTAAATTCAGACTGCATTCTTATCAATGGTGTGTTTTGTCCCAAATCTGTCCTACAGAAAGGTATATTAAATAGGTCGGAGCGTCTCAGATCTCTTCCAGGGACCTTTTAAAATGGAGACAAGACAAAAGAAAGGGGAGTCTATGGTATGGTTAATTAATTTAAAGACAAAACACAGTCTGAAATAATTCTTTATGAGCCAAGGGAATTAGTTTAAATTCATTTTTAACATTTACAGTTGGCTTTTAATTTAAAAGCCAAATTTTTTAATTTTTTGAATAATGATTCTTTTGATGTAAAGGATAATGTTTCCATATAACAGATGCAAAAGACAACTTACTACACACATAGGCGTAATAAAAAGGTTAAGAAAGTATTTAAGTCTCAAACCTTTGCATGTTTTTTTTTAGAACCCGCATTTTATTTGCCTCAGCCCTTTTTTTCGAAAGGGGGGTCTAAAAGACCACTGGCTATCCAAGTAACGCCAAGGTCTTTGATTGTAGTGACATTTTTAATTTGGGTTGTTTATAGATAATCATAATTTATTAAATTTTTCTTTTTAAAAAATGTTTAAATGACATTTATTTTTTTTTAAGAAAAAGGCTATTATTTTCGCAGTAAAAAAAAAGTCTTTTAGGTCCTCTTGGAGCCCGTGGCAGTCCCAATTGCGGTAATTTGTCGAAATATTTTTAGATCATCCGCGTACAAAAGGGAAATTTTGGGATTTGGGAGAAGCATTCCTTAATTTATTAATGTAAATAATAAAAAAGAGGTCCTAGGTGGCCCCTTGTGGTACACCTGATGTGGCTATAAATGGTTCGGAGTGGAATCCGTTTACTACAACCACTTTCTGCGATGACAGTTTAGGACCAAACCCACTGAATAAGTCCGCGTTGCACCCAATCAGCAAGTCTCTCCCCAAAAAAGTTTATGGCTGATCTTATCAAACGCCTTGGAAGTCAGTGTAGACGCAGTCCAATTGGCCCTGGTTATCAATTGTTTGACAAACATGTTGAGAATAACAGAAGGTCTTTTCCCCAGGCACCTATTGGTAAAAACCGTGCTGTTCCTCAATGATTATATTAGACACCGTTTTTAAAATGCCCAAATACACTTTTTTTCCCAATTTTTGAAAAATTTGAAAGTTTAGAATAGGGCGAAAAAGCAAGTCGGTCTACTCCACTTTTATGTATAGGTATAATATGTGACTTTTTCCCATTTTTTCTGAAAACTTTTTTTTTTTGCGAAAATTGAAAATTTTTGACAGTGGAACAGCAAAATTGCCATACATTTATTTATAAAAAATGGGGGAATATCTGGCCCAGGCCCTTTTGCGGACATCTAATTCCTTAATGAGGTCGACGACTCTGTCGGGTGTGACGACAAGAGACCTGTCGCCAGGAGCCGATTCGCTCCTCTGTCATTATCCGTTTTTATGTAGACACTCTTAAAGAAATCTGCGAAGAATTACTCACACTCTGGCCATCGGGGGCAGGGACCTTCAAAGGAAGATCCTGAGGTATGAGACAAAAAAATTTTTTTGCTGGACACAACTCCAGAGTTTTTTAGCATCTGTTTGAATTTTTGCCTGATGTTAGTGCAATGTCATGAAAATCCTTTTTTAATTAATTGTTTTGAAAGAAGGCGCAGGCGGGAAAATAAGAGATTCTATCATTAAATTTTTTTAAATTTTTGTGATGCTTATTTTTTTCATTAATTGTTCTTATTGTGTCTAATTTGAAATATACAGGGGATTTACCTTTATTTTAAATGATGGTACATGTTTGTCAATTACTTTATTTAATTCTAAGTAGAATAAAAACCCCGTTTTTCAGTGACCTTTCAAAAAATGTTCTCCCAGTCCACGCTCGCCAAGTCATCATTAATACATTCATAATTTGCCTTATTAAAATTAAAGAGGTAACGAATACCGTGGACGTGGAATATTATAACAATATAGTAAAGTGCAACCTACGCCTTTTAACTTTAATTGAACTATTTTGTTAATCACCAAATTTTTATTTTATTCTTATTTCCAATTAACACAAACTATTTATATTTAAAAAAAAACCTACTTTTAAGGTCGGTTTACTATAAAAGCTTGTTTTTTTTTTTAAGTTTTTTAAAACTATAATTTGTTTGCTTATTTTTTCGGTTTTTCAAATATTTTTTTAAAATAAAAATGCGTAAAAAAAAGGGGGATCCACGGTACCACAAATCCCCTTTTTTTGCTTTACATATATTTAAGTGGTATTTTTTTTTAATTATACCATTAAAAAAAAATCACATTTATCTTACGAAAAATACAAAAAGGGAAAGGGCCCCTTGATAAAAAAACGAAAACCGGGAAAAACCTGGCCCTTTCCCGGGGTGACAGTGTTGGACACCACGGCTCCAAAACCAAGGACGGTGTTGGAGGGGGATGGACAAAGGCCGAGGACAGATTTTCCTTCAGCCTGGGGATTCTCGCAACCATATTTCGCGAAGGTATTTGTTATTGAGATTTTGCTAGAAGGCTGGTTGATCGGTACTGCACACGAAACAGGTTACCCGACAGTCATGCAGCTCTTAAGGCTCTTGAATCCAGCCGGTGCAATTCGAAATTCGTCTGAAATTGCAAGGATGCGCTAAACCCAAACTGGGTCAAAGTAACAAGATTACCCTACTGTGGATACCTGGACATACCGGCCTAGAGAGTAATGAACCCCAGACCTCCTTGCCGGGGGACAAAAAAATTTTCAGAGCCGGAACCAGTCATCGGTATATCTTATAGAATGGCCAAGCAGTTCATATCAGCTTGGACACAAAGAGAAAATCTTCGGTACTGGCATGGACTTTCAGGTCTCAGACACTCAAAGGCTTTTATAAGCCCACCGAACCAACAATGTACCGTCAAACTACTGGAGCAATCAAGGGTACACCTTAAAACTCTAGTGGGACTTTACACGGGACACTGCAGATTAAAATACCACATGCACAAGATCGGCCTAGCGGAAGACGCCGAGTGCCGCATGTGCATGGAGGGGGATGAATCGGCAGAACACATACTGTATTCGTACCCAGCAATGGCACGACTCAGACTCGCAATCCTCGGCAATGGCACCTTGTTGCCGGGGGAGGTGGAAGATCTCTCTCTCAACAGGATCATCAGATTTATTAGAAGTCTGGACCTGGTGGGAGAAATATAAAAGGGTTTTACTTTAAACCTAACCTAACCTACGCAAGATAGCCTCATATAAGGGAGATCTAAGTTGCAGAATGTGCGACAAGGGTGAAGAAACAGCCTACCATATCTTGTGCAAATGTGAAGCGCTGAATTATTTGGGCAACCGAAAATAACCCCACAGAAATATATCAACCAACCAGTCTCGGGGTTATACAGACTTATTGAAGAAACAAGACTTATGGGAGGATTGGTATAAAAGAAAATGAGAGATTGGGCACAAAAATTCCAAATGGCTGCGCTGCCTCCGGTAGTAGATCAAGAAGGCTCCCAGCAAAGAAGAAAAAGAAGATCACATATACCGTCGTTCTGTGAATGGTATACACTTAACCTTCATTGTATTGTCATTGGCTCCTAACCCCTGTACAGATTTTCAAGTTATTCGGACTTTTTAAAATATGTAAAATTTACGTTGAAATGTTTTGTTACTTACCTACAGGTCAAGTTAGTACCCATACCATGCCCTAAGGTATTTTAGCATTTACTTGTTAAAAACTAAAATAAAAGCTATATATAATATTTAATATACTTTAATAAGAATAGAAACTAAAGTGCTTTTGCCTGACTTTTTTAATGGAAATAAATTATAAATTCAAGTAATTAAAAAAATTATGGTTTGCAATTTCTCACTTAAGGAGATTACCTTTTCATTTCCGTTCCATAATTAGACAGGCCAAAGCCTGGTAAAATGTGACAAAATTTACGTATCAACTTCTGCTAAAAATACTTGCCCAGCTGGACGTATATGATTAAAAATGCCGTGTTTGTGTAGCTAAATCCACGTGTGAGCTTCCAAAGGCCGGCTGTTCTGTGTACAAATGTTTATTTTCAAAATTAAATTTTGTTACATATTCATAAAGGTCGGGCCGGACGTATTAATGCAAATGTTTCCGTTGCAGTAGTGTTTTAGTTTCCTTTTTAAATAGATGGGTAAAAATTATTTACATAAATAAAACTTGAAATGGAATAATTTTAAAATTGCTCATATTTAATTTAATGGTAAATATCTACAGTTTTTTTTTGTTATAATAATTTTCTGCAAGTGATATAATTTTAACGACTTTAATTTAAAAATGGTATATAGTCCCACACATTATTTTAAATGTATGTTGTTTTATTTTAATATAACAACCATAATCAACAACACATTGAAGGTTGGTTTAGCATTGTTTCATTTCACTTTTTGTTTAAAAAAATGGTCAATTTAAAATCTCTAAAGCATATAACGGAAATAAGTATTTTGCCAGATAAGTAAATATCCTTTTTGGCTTGGTGCGATAAAAATATTACTAAATTGGGACCACACAAGTGTAAATAAAGGATAGAAATCAGCTCTAAAATTACAAGATAAAAATGGGTCAGCCTCTGCGGTTGGTGGTAGTCAATAAAGATATTTTTTGATGTGTTGGCCAGCGAGAAAATACGAAAAGAGGACATTTTTATTTTCTTTTATGGTTTTTGGTTTCATTTCAGTGCTGAGAGAAAAGTTTTACACCCTCTTGTGTGATTTAGATTTGTATCGTAAAAAGGGTTTGTATTAGGGACCAAAAGATTATTTTTACAAAAGTTGTGTATCATTTCCTAATAAATTGTGGACGTTCAGAAAGTGCGAATCATAAAATCCTATAGAGTGGCCGCTTCATAAAAATGTTAAATAATTAAAAAAAAAACAAAATGGACTAAAATATACCAAATCTTGTTTTTGTAACTATATTACCTTTTTAAATTTTTCATTTAAACAACAAAAATACTGTATCTATATATTTTATCTATTTAAAACCTCTAAATTATATAGTATTCAAAAATAGGCTTTTACCAAAATTTACGTTAAAATACAGTAGTATTTATAAGCTTGTTAATTTAAAAAGAAACAGCAATAAAAGCAACATACATTTTTTTAAAAATAACCATTCTTAAAAGCGTTTGAAAATAGGCTTTTTAGCTTGGTTAAATAAAAATTTTACTCTATTAGAATTACACGAGTGTAAATAAAGGATGAGAATAAGTTTTAAAATTTCAAAATAAAAATGGGTCAGCCTGTGCAGTTAGTGTTAGTCGATAAAGATATTTTTTGATGTGTTTAATTTTTTTCATGGTTATTGTTTTTATTTTAGTGCCAAGAAAGAAATTTTTAACCAGATTTAGATGCGTATCTTAAAAAGGGTTTATATTAGGGACCAAAAGATTATTTTTTAAAGATTGTTTTTATAAGTTGTGTATCATTTTCCTATAAATTGTGAGCATTCAGAAAAGTGCAAATCATAAAAGCCTATAGAGTGGCACGAGTTCTATAAATATGTAAATAAGTTTTAAAAAATATTGTTTCTTGTAACTATATTACTTTGGTAAATTTTCTATGGAATTAGCAACAAAAAAAGCTAAGAAAATATTTGTTAGGACGGGTGGCCCTCCTCTCTCTTTATCAACATCCACCGGTCGATAGCAATTGTAGGTCCAGGGGATAGTAAAGTAATCCGTGATCTCAGGAAAGCAAAAAAAAAATATGAGTCCATACAATATAGTACATTTATAACTACAAACCTGACTTTCCTAATTTAAAGAAAAACCTCAGATGCATTACTCAAACTAAATAAATTAGTAATCATTAGAAAACATTTTTAATTGTATGTTTTTCCTATTATTAAAATGAAAAAATTCAAATAATTGTATACTGTTTTATTAAAATTCATAAACAAGATATATCTTAGGTCTAATTAAGCTGACCACCCCTTTTAGATAATATTTTTATTTTCCGTTGTATTTTCTGGTTTTATTTTAGTACCCGGAAAGAAGTTATGTTGTGTGATTTAGATTTCTATCTTAACAAAGCGTTAAGGACTAAAAAGTATCGTGTTTCAATAAATTATTAGCTTTCAGGAAACTGTAAATTATTAATTTTTAAAGGGTGACACAAGTCCGATTAAAACGTATTTGAGAAATGCACTGTTCAAGAATTTTAAGCTGAAACAACTACAAAAAGAAGAACATGTTTTTAATATTTTTTAAAGCTTTTTAATCGTTTAAAAGTTAAAAAAGGAGGTTAATGCTAAAACCCTTAAGGGTTGCTATCTAGCCCCTAAAGTGTTTTAATAAAATGATTCAGTACAACCCAACTTAACATTTGTAAAGTTTATGCTGCAAGAACCCGAGGAAAGTGGGTCGTTTTTTTTTTATAAAAATGAGCCTTAAAAATTAATAAGTTTAAAGAAGCCTCGGAAATAATTAATTAATTTAAAATTATAAATGTTGATTTTTAGTGTATTTTTTTTATAATATTACATGTAGACATCAAAAATCGTATGCAATACTAAAAATTATGACAAGATATTTAAAAACATTATTTATGGCCATAATACTTCATTTCATTATCCATATAACCAGCAACAGTAGCAACATAAAAGAGTTTGTAATTTTCCACAATAATAACTCTCTAATTACGTTAGTACAAAAACTTGTAGTTGGGGTTATATAGATTATTTATGTAACAGGTATACCGTTAGTTTAATTAACTAACTTGTTTTTATTATATCGTCAGCTTTTATTTCACTGTTTTTAAATAACTACAAACATATTTATAATATGGTTATTTTTTGAAAGCCGTAGTTTGAAAATGTGCTAAGTATAGGTATTTTTAAATATTTTTGCATATTTTGTAAAACCTGATAATCTGGCTTTGTTAGTCATTTAGCAATTTAAAATTCATTAATGAAAATCCATTTTCTTGGAAAAATTAGCTGTCGACAGGTAATAAATAACTTGGGCAACCGTATCGCGATTTTGCAATTTAGATTTTCCAATCTCTGTGAAAATTCATTAGAGTCGATACAAAAAGCCAGTGCTGTAGAAGAATCAGAATAGAATTCGTAAATTTAAAGAGGTTATTTGGTTATTTATATACCAAAGCCAATGGTTAAGGATGTGCTTTCCAAAAATAGAAGTGCTTTATTGATAGATTATAAATTGCCGCAACTTTTAAAACATTTACGTGATATTAACAAGAGTAAGATCTTGTCTTAATTTGTTAATTGGTTCACAACGTTTCGGTTAGTGATGTATCTGCAACCGTTTTCAAGTGATAACTAAAAATTAGTACTAAGTTATGAGGGGTTTTCGTTTTTTACCAAGGGAATGAAAACAAATTAAAAAATTTTTTTTAATTTTGAGCTTTTTTTTTTTCCCAAAAAAACTTTATAAAGAAAAATTTGTAAAATTTTTTTAAAAATTTTGAAAAAAGGATTTCGGCCTTTTTTTTTAAAGGCATTTTCGTTATATCAGCATCCGAAAAAATAAAGATGTTTTTAATATTTAGTATTTTGGTTTATTTTAGGTTCCTTTTTGCATTTTTTTTATCTTAGATTTCAAGAGGTAGAACTTGAATGAAATATCAAATGGAACTAAATTAGTATTCAGCAATGACTCCAGATTTTGTTTGGGCACACATGGTGGCTGTGCAAAAGTAAGCAGGAGACGTGGTGAAAGACGGAACGTCCAATTTTCCATGTAACGGCATATTTATGCCCCGTGGGTGTTATGGAAGGGTGCCATTGCTTACGGCAGGTCACGATTAGTGTTCATTCCAGGTAGCATGACTGCCCGATATATCCACGAAGTTTTGCAACCCACGCTTTCCTTTTTAAAATTGCAAAATCCTTTGTACGGCAATGCACAAATTGCACGTGTTGTTTTGTTTTAAAAATTGGGTAAATTTG
>JAHBCN010009401.1:0-35180 GCA_019359885.1 Listronotus oregonensis
CTGAAATTTATTTTTGGGGCTTGCAAATCAAGGGTAACATCCCCGAAATCCCCCCAATTAAAAAAAAAATTCAAAATAACTTTGAAAAAACCATAAGCTAATCTTGAATTCCCCCCAAAAAAACTTGTCCAGTTTAATGCTCCAAGACACAGTCATGTTCGGTGTCCCAAAAAAAAAGTTATTTAATCTTTTTTTGGTGTTATTTTTTTAGAACAACCGGGCCCGACAAAAAACATTACATCCATAGCCTCAGCTATTTTAAAAAAAGTTTTTGGGTTCCTCTTTCGAGCCAGTAAGTTTTTTTTATCCGTCTAATCTGAATACCCTCTCTATAATGCTATTTCCTAAAACCCTTACCATTCTTGGTTCCATTCAAAAACGATCTGTTCGTCTTATTAATGATCTCACGCTTACAGAAAAACTTCCTTTTCTTTCCCACCGACATGCTGGAGGGGATATGTTGCATTTTTGTAGACATTTTCATGGCTTCTGCTCCAAGGAGTTGACAAGTATAATTCCCCTGATAGCTTCCAACAGAGCAACACGTAGTGGCATTTTTATGCATCCTTTTACAGTCCAACTTCCCACTTTCTTTTTTCCATCATCCCCAGAGTGTCAAGACTGAAATCTGCTAGCCGCAGAAGTTTTCCCTTCTCCAAATATTTAGGTCTGGTGTAGATACCCCTTTACTACACTTAACGGTACGTTAGTATTAAACCCTTTTAAACCCTTTTGGGGGACTGTTTTTGACGATATAAAAAAATCTTATCAAAAAATTTTTTTTTTTTTAAAAATATGTTTATGTTATCTGCATAAGGTAACACTATTTTATTGTACTTTATACAAATTAAAAATTTTAAATTAAATTACATTACACAAAAAACCCAATTTTAAAATTTAAAGGAAGTTTTTTTTTCTTGACCCCTGCCGATTTTGATGACTTTGGCATACAGAGGCGCTGATTACAAATCTAAAGTAAGTTTTTTTTAATTTCAGCGTTTTGCTTTTGACGGCCTTTTTTGGAAAAAAATTTTTGTACCCCCCAACAGGGAAAATTGGCCCCCCTACCCCCCCTTCTTTTTAAACACTTTAAAAACTTCCTTGGTGCTATGTAATATGTATGTCAACGTTGTTTTAAAAAAAACCCCATGGTTATATAAAAAAATTGTTTACCCCCCAAAAAAAGTGTTGATTTTTAAGAGAAACTATAAAAAACTTCAAAAGCAACCTAATAATGGTATTAACGTTCTTAAAACGGGATGAATTTTAAAATAATTCACATATTTAGTGATTTCGTATTATAAAAGAATACCTTTAAATTTTTTTTGAAAAATGTGGAAAGTAATATTTTTCCGGTTAGCAGTTCAGTGAAAAAAATATCGTTTCCACATGCAATAAAAACAATATTCTTTTATAATTGTAATGAAAAACTACGGGATAATTAAATATTGTTTTATTTATAAAAATTTGGCCAATATTTTAATTATATTATTGACTTTTAAATATAAATATTATTATTACGGGTTTTTTTTTTACAAATACATGAAATTTTTTTTTGCAGAAAAAAAAAATATTTTTTTGTTCATAAAAATACCATACGAATGTGGAATAATAAATATAAACCAACCTCACAGCGATTTAAAAATAAAACATCAAACGGCGGTAATCGTCGTTGTGGAGAAATATAGGAATGATTAATGACAGAGATTTCAAGGATTTGTATTCTGAATCAGTGATAAAGGAAAGGACTTTGTAGGCTTTCTCAAACTTTAAAGCCAGTTGCTGGTGACAACCATTAGTTTTTAAGGGGGTCTTTTGTTCTTTAAAACTAGAATTGTTTCTTTAGGTCAGGGGCGTACGAAAATTCTTAAAAGCTTCCAGAAGAAAATTTCATTAAAAAAATAATTTTTTTATACAAAGAGTGTACAACTTTTTAGGTTGCCATAAAAATAATTTCTTATAGTTTTTTTTTGTTAACAAAAACAATATTAATTTATATTTTAAGGTTTTAAGATCTACTTATCTTCTTGACTCATAAGGGGTTTTGTATTTTATCTTACCAGAATCCACAAGTGTAATACAGAACTTAAAAATTAAGAGGCTGGTTATTACTAGGTTATTTAAAGATTTGAAAATTTGAACAAAAAAGGCTTTTGTAGGCAGCAGAATTAATAATTTGGTTTCTTCACGAGTAAAGAAGGAAACAGAGTAGAAAGTACGAAGATTTTATAAGAGGCTTGGAAAAATATATATGATGACAGGTATTTGAGCAGTGGTGCTGTTAAAAAAAATCAAACTTTTTTCTTTTAATTATAAACCTATATCTCTTTTATCAATTGTAAGGAAATGAAAGTATAAATTGGTGTTATTTATATATACAGGGTGATTAAGAGGAAATGTCAATACATTAGGTACGTAGTCAGGGTCCAAAAATAAACCAAAATTTTTAAAAAATGGGTCCCCAAGGCCTTCGTTTCCAAATACAGGTTTAAAGTTTTGATTTAATTTTCCCATTTTTTAAATAAAATCTATGATAATGTAAATATTGGAGTAAAATTGGTATCCGGGGGGTTTTTTGGTATGACAGATTCGAATCTAATCTTAATTTTTGGGTCTTACTTGTAGGGGGAAACCATCTACACGCCTTTTTTCAAAATTTTTTTCAACCCCCAAATTTTTTTTGGGGGGGCTCTGTATTATATTTTTTTTGAAATTAAATAACTGTTTTGTTATTTTTTTATCAAAAAAAGGGATACTTGTTAAAAGTCGATATGAGCAACCGTTTTCGAGATATTTGGATTTAAAAAAACCACGCATGACACGCATCTGATTTTATAATAGCAAATTTAAAAAAAAATTTAAAAAAGATGTATAATTAAACGATATTATTTCAATTTTAAATTTTAAATCCCAAATAATATAAACACTAAATTAGTCTTAAAAAAGCTGGGAATCCCATTTCAAACCTGAAAGTATTATTTTTTTTCTTATATTCTTATTTTTTTCAAGTAAAACCTTACTTGGATTTATCTTTTCTGTCTGTCTAGAAAATGACATCTCCCACAACTCTCCATTTCCGATTTCATCCAAAGAAGAGCCATTCGCCACTAGAATGAACCTTCTCTAAAAGAAATCTTCCTTCTTTTGCTCACCGATGAGCTGTAGGGGTATGTCGCTCTTTCATATATAATTTCATAGCTTCTGTTTCGAACGAGTAGCCCAACCAAGAAGCTATCAATTCATGTAAAAAAAAATTTCATTTTTTAAAAAAAAATTTCCCCCCTGCGTCCTGGTGGCGGTATGGGAAACCGTACGACATTAACCAACGACCCCGAGCAAGAGTAAAAGGGGGTCCACCATCCCCCCGTAAGATACATTTGGCGGACTTTCGATAAATTTTAAAACGGTTTAAAAAATTGAGTCACATCTTCGTCCGTAAATAGAAATTAAATATATTTTAAATAATTTACCACATTTTATTTGTTCATTAATTGTTCAAGTTTTAAAAAACATTAACGAATACTAATTTGTATTTTACGAGGCAACAAAATGTTAAAGGACCAGTGAGGAAGAATCATAAATAAGAAAAAAAAAAACTTTGAAAAAAAAAGTAAAAAAACAAAGACTGATACCGTTTTAGCTGAGATGGAATCAATATAGGTAGTTCTGGCCCCCCGGGGGTTTTTTTGGGGATTGAGACGGACCTTGCTGTGATACTAATTTACAGAGTAGATCGTCAAAAATATTTATGTTACGGCTGGGCAGATCAGTTAAGCTAAATAAAATCAAAGATATTTTAAAAGTGCAGAAGAACTCTGGCTGTGACACTACTTCTTGTATTTTCAAAAAAGAAAAGATTTCCGCATTTAAACTTTTAGGGAAAGACGCAAAAAGTTGTCTCAGTTTTATTGTTTGTGCAAAGCAGGATGTAATAAGCTATGCAGCTGTAAAAAAAAAGAAATATTTTTTGTTCAAGTCTATTTGCAAACTGCAATGGTATATCATGTTCTAAATCAGGGGTTTAACTTGATGACGATGAAGAAGTTTGATTAACGATAATTCTGTTTTTTACGTTAAAAAATAAAACATCTTTTTTGTTATGTGTGCAATTTATTTAAAACCATTTTTAGGCACTATAAATAACATTATGCTATTTCTATCGCATTTTTAGTATTTGTATCATATTATTTTGTATGCATCTTAAAAGCTATTGAAGATAAAAAAATCAGCAAGCATTTATTTTTTTATCTTTTTGTGCTCTTCAATTTTGCCTCCCTTCATTTTTTTTCTAACTCCTACAATTTAGTAGTTACCCATATTTAAAAAATGTACCGATTTTTAAGATAGCGGACTGGTTTTGAAGCCTTTTGGTAAACGGGATCAATGGAGATTATGTTAAAAAGGACGACTAGTACTACCTTTTTTTGGCGGTCGAAGCTTTATGTTAATCTGTTCTTGGTTAAACATTAGTTGTACTGGAGTATATACTGCACCGTGCTTACAATACCATTATTACAACATTTAATATTAATTTTCTTTTATTCATTATTTTCAAAATGTAATATTTTATTTTGCCAATAATTAAAAAATAGTAAAAATCATATTACAGGATTGATAGTTAATATATGGGTACAAAATATACTTAATAAATTACTAATAGTAAAAAAGGTGCAGTATAGGCAAACAATAAAATAAATATTTGTTCTAAGACATAATATTCAGCAAAGACTTTTCATCCCGAAAATTTTTATAAAATAATATAATTTCAAAAATATAAGTTGCAAAATAATCCCATGTAGTCTCGACTAAAAAAGCATTTAAATGAGCTGTCAAGATATTATCTTGACAGCGCATCTTTCATTTTTTGTGTTCTCAGGTTTTTAAAAATCCCATTTATTTACGACTTTCATAAAAACTGTGTAAAACTTTCTTTTTTGATACCCTACTTCTGTATTGTGTTAAAAGCATTTGATTGGGCACCAACTTCATCGTACAAAACTTTGTATAATCGGGAGTTCGTAGTGCTGCTACGAATATGAATCACAATTACTACACACTTACACACTATGTTACTCAACGTATCTGGTAGAAGCGCTTGAGTAATGGACTCTATTTAACTATTCTGTACTTTTGCAGAATCGCTGTTTTACCTCTGAGGATGTAATTACCACCAGGTTCGAAACCCATTGCTTAAACTTTAAATACTTACGTTCCGTGGGTGTCTTAAAATAAGTCATTTTAAAATTTTAATGCATATATTAGGTGAAAATAGACAAATTATCATCTAACCGGAAGTAAGATATCACTCTCAGTCTAGCTGAAAATATAATAAACCCAAATCAATAATTTAAATATATCCCTGTTTATTCTAATAGGCGGTCACAATTTATTTAATTTTAACGATATATTACAGAATACCAATTGTTTTTAAAGAAGCTTGCACCAGTACCCAACTAATGGGGATTATTATTTATTTATTTTTAAATGCTTAAAAAAACTATCAATATTTGCAAAAGCATCCGATATTTTAGTTTTTATTTTATATTCTTTTAAAAATGCCATTTTTTAACGAAAATGATCTAAAACATTTTAAATTTTAAGTGCCATTATACTTGGAAAAAAATGTTCAAAATATTGTAGTTTAATTTTTGGGTAAAAATTTTAGTATAAAATAAAATTAACGCTATATACAAAGTTATGAGCTAATTTACATTATAATAATTATGGTTAGAAATAATGCATTTAAGTATCGCAATATTGACTTTGTTAAAAAGCATTGTTTTTAATTTTTCTATTCTATTTTCTAATACCGAAAATAGAAATGCTCAATACTGGGCTTTTTTTTGTAGGTAAAAAACACTATACAGATTACTATTTAAAAACATTTACATTAAATGGTGTAATGTATTATTTAAAACAAAATTAGGAATTGTAGTATATTAGACAAAAACCACACTTTAAGCAGTTCTAGATTTTAACCCTAGAAATACAAACCCTTTTTTTACTTGTTAACTACAAATCGGGGTAAATATTTACTCCACTCAATTTTTGCTCTTAATCAAATTCAGTTTCGTTAAGATTTATTTGGTTAAAATTTAATTAAAATAGCTATTACTGGAAAACAGTCAAACCGTCATTAAAGAAAAAAATTACCACTATTTTTCTAAACAACCGATTTTCAAATTTCCAACGGAATTTTAAAGAGCACACATAAGGCTTTAAGAAAAAATATACCATCATAATAATAAAAAAGTCTATTTATTTGGAACTTTAAAAATTTAAACAAATTGAGAATCCGATTGGTTTTCAAGAATCTATTTCTGTTTCTTTTCTGGAAAATATGAAAAAAAGATAAATTTAACAGATATAAAAAATATTTAAAAGTACAGTAACGATTTTACTTATCAATATTTACCTATCAAAATTTACCTGAGATAGATATCTACCCCGGTTTGTAGGTCTAGGGTTAAATGATGGACCTAGTACTTACCACGGATAATCAGTACTCGGCCTATGTCCAACCTCCATCACCGTGTCTGAGACCTTTTTGGGTCCGCCCATTTCCATGCCCTGTTTTTGCCACCAAGCGCAATTGATTAGTGTCCCTGTAGTTGCGTTCATGGCCAGCACCCGGGCTGATAATACTGTAGGATCTGAGACTAAGATATTTTTTGAAATGGCATCTTGTAAACCTGCAAAATAAGAAAAAGAATTAAAAATATTTAAGCTTAAAAATACAAAAAATGCTAAATCTAATAAGGCAATAACGAAATGGTATAATTTGAATAGTTAAAAAGAAACACTGTATCCACAGCTAAAAGTATATCTTGGAAATACATATAATAATTAATGTAAAATTACAAAAAAAAATCATTTAAGTGCCTTTATATGTTTTATTATGATTAATAATATTAAAATAAACTTTGTCTATTTTGATTATTTAAACAACACGTCTGATAATATTAAGTAACTGTGAAAATATTGGAAATAGCAAGTTACAGCTTTGATGTGGATTGATTTATTTAAAACTTATACATAAACTTAGAAAATTATTTTTATAATTCCAAACAAAACTACAACACATAACGCAAAAATGTATGACAGACGGTAGTGTCATTACAAGAGTGTATAAGATATACGTTTTGTCTTTTTTTTTAATTGTAAAGATGTATTTTCTGTTTTAGTTTCTGTAACAATAAAAAAAACTTTTTAAACTGAAGGTAAAAATTTGTTTAATAAAGCAAGTAATTTTTATAATCCTGCAACAACAAGTTTTTTTATATTTTTATAAAACGTAAAAAATAAAGTTCTTTTTTTTAGGATAAATCTATATATGTATTTTTATCTTCTTCTTAAATTTTGACAATTTTAAAAATATTTTGCTTTAATAAAAAGAATACCTATAATAATAAAAATGTTTTAAATTTATTATTGTCTAAATTATCCAAAAGTACGCGAACATTCGATTGTTACATTATAATGAAAAATAGCTCCTCTCGTGATTCAGCTAGAATAGAGTGGTTGTCTTTAATTTATTGCCGTGAAGAAAGACAATTTATTTAGCAGTCAACAAGAGCATATTCCGTCTGTTAGACGTAAAGGAATTTGGAATTAACTTTATTTAAAATATATCTAGTTTAGTAGCAACATAAAATTTTAAACAATACAATACAATAAAACGTCTAAATACAAAAAACAGGCAAAATAAATGAGTGCGCTAAAAGTCAGAGTGCAACTGGTAAAAAACAAAAAATGAAAATCTTTATAAGCGGATGGATATAATGATCTTTCTTCCTTTTTATTTTTACAAATACCTAAAATGCAGACAACACAAAATGACCTTTGCTGTTTAAGATTGTCGTTAAACCCGTAGAGAGTTGCTTAACTTAAACTGATCTGAAAGTAAAACTATCACAACAACCCAAAACAATTTTCTTTCTTAAGAGCTCGAACATAGCACATAAAGAGTGAAAACTGCAACACATAACGCAAAATGTATGACAATACAACTGTATAAGATAAACTTGTTTTGTTAATGAACTATAAATAAAAACCTATTTTCTGTTTAAGTTACTCTAACAACTTACAATGTTTTAAACCAAAAAAAAAATTTTAAACAAAAATAAATTTGTTTAAAAAGCATATAATTTTTGTAATACAAGGAAAACAAACTCCATTAAAAAGTTGTCTTATATTTTTAATAACTAGTAAATAGAATTCTTCTTTCTTTAAATTAAAACATATATTTTTTAAGTGTTTTTTTCTTTTGTAATAATTCCAAAAAAATTTCGCTTTAACAAGAAAAATACCTGAAATAATTTAAAAATAATAATATTATCACACACAAGTTTTTTCTGTCTAAATTACACACATTATATTATGTTAAAAAAATAAGCCCTCTATTAAATTAGCTCTAACTAGCTAGAAAAGTTACCTTTGAATTATACCCCTAGAGAATGACAAGCTATTCAGCAGTCAACAAGAGTGTATTCCGTTTATTACAAGTAAAGAACTTTAAAATTAACCTAAAATAAAAATAGTTTAGTAACGCACACAATAAAATTTTACATTTAAACCCAAATACAAAAATAAGTCAATTTAAAAAAATCACTTTTACATGCGGCTGGTAAGAAATAGGTATTATAATAAAAAAATATATATTTAAAAAAATTATTCCTTTTAGGCCTATAAACGGCTTTGTCATTTTTATATTAATAATAAAAACCAGGTACTTGAACAACACAAAATGACATTGTTGACAGGTTGTCCTCCAGTGTTGCTTAACTTATCTGATCGGTCGAGAAGCACTACTACACGCGACAAAGTTCTTATTTACTTACAGTATTAATCATACATATGCATTATTAAAATAAAACACCTTTTTTAAGGATTTTTTTTCTTAAAAATAACAAACATATTTGCTGCTTAAAGTCGAAGTATCAGTATATTTAATATTTTTTAAATAAAATATATTTTTCTATTTTAAACAATACTGCTAAATAAACTTTGTATACTGAAATTTGTCTTATTTAGTCACAGGCCCTGCCCACATATCCCATAATATTGTTGACTATTGTAAGTTCTCATTGCGTCTGAATAAACTATGTAACTGTAAAAATATTAGAAATACCAAATAACAACTCCAATTTATCCGTAATGGTGGTTTTTAGAGAGTCCAAACATAAAGAGTGAAAATTAATTTTACAATTTTAAACAAAAATGCAACACAACACATAACGCAACAAAGTATGACAAACGCTAGTATAGAATAAAGTGTTTAAGATATACTTTTTTTTATTTGATAAAATGTAAAATCATATTTTCTGTTTTAGTTAATGCAATAATTTGTAATAATACAGATTTTTAAATAAAAGTTTTTTTTTTTAAATACAGCATTAATAACACAGTCTCACAAAAACCACGTAAAAAGTTAGAAGGACTTGACAATGGTTTCTTTATGTTTTTGTCGCTGAACCCGAATCCGGCGCCAGTTTGACCCTATCAAGGTCAGGGTCAAAGGGCACTTCAAGGTCAAATCCGAAAAATTATTCGTAATCAATTTTGAAAAATTATACTTATGTTTTTGAGGTCGCTGTGTACGAATCCGTGGTCAACTCTGTAAAATTATAATTTAGTAGATTTGACCTTAAACCATCTCGTGACTATGACTCAATGGGGTTAAACTGACCACCTATTCATATTCAGCGACTTCAAAACCATAAGTGGACACTCCTCAAATTTAGTTGCGACTAATTTTGTAAATTTGACCTTGAAATGCCCTTGACTCTAACCTTATGTGGTCAAACTGATCCCAGATTTGAAATCAGAGACCCCAAAAACATGAAGATACTATGTTCAAGTTTTTTGGAACTTTAGGTCAGGATCAAGTTTATTTCAAGGTCAAAAGTGTTTTTTTTTAATACAGCATTAATAACACAGCCCCACAAAAAAAGGGGAAAGTCCAAAGGACTTGACCATGGTATCTTTATATATTTGTCGCTGAACTCGAATCCGGGACCAGTTTGACCCTCAGGTCAGGGTCAGGGCACTTCAAGATCAAATCTGCAAAATTATTCGCAACCAAATTTGAAGAGTTATTACTTATATTTTTAAGGCCCCTGAATCCGAATCCGTGGTCAGTTTGACCCCATCAAATTTGTTTGAGATTTGACCTTAAAATGCCCTTGACCCTGACCTAATGGAGTCAAACTGACCTCGGATTCGGATTTAGCGACCCCAAAATCATAAAGATATCATGGTTAAGTCTTTCGGACGCTTAACTTTTCTTTGTAGGGCCGTGTAATTATTATACATGGTAATTGGTAAGTAAAGGCGAAAAATTAATTTTTTAATTCTAAATCAAAAACCAAGAATACTTTTTTTCAAATTTTCCTTCGTTTCCAAGATATTTCACTATAAAGTTTTGCCAAAAAAATTTAATCTCATTGTGGGAGTCGCTACAGTTGGGCCCATTTTGTCATATGAAATCAAGTTTGATCTTTTCAAAAGTTAGACATTTGTCAATCTGTTATTGAAAAAATCACAAGAAAATAGAGTTCACTAACGAAGAATACGGTAATATTATGTGTTTGGGTATAACATAATAATTATCAAGCATCTGCACCAAAGAGTCTAACTTTTGACAATGGTCAAACTTGATTTCATATGACGTAATTGTTTGAAAGCGCCCACTAAGATTAACTACACCCACAATGTAATTTAATTTTTTTTTACCAAAACCTTATAGTGACATATTTTGGAAACGAATGAAAGTTTGACAAAAAAGTATTCTTGACTTTCGATTAAAAATTAAAAAATTAAATCGAGTTCTCAATTTTAGCGTCTACTTACCAATTACCCTGTCTATAATAAAATCACACTACATCAAAATGTATTTAAATTTAAAAGAAAATAAATTCTCAATCGTTAAATTTAATAAATATATTTTTTGTTTATTCCCTACAAATTTTTTTGTCAGTTCTTGAAATGTTTCGCATTTATTTGCAAAATACCCGTAACAACTTAAAAATAATAGTATCATTATTTACTGTTTATTTCTGTCCAAATTACCCAAGAGCACGCTTAAATTCGATTGTAATATTATGATGAAAAATAGACCCTCTCTTGAAATTGCCATTACCAACTAGAATAGAGCAGTTGTCTCTAATTTATAGCCCTAAAGAATTACAAGTTATTTAGCAGTCAACAAGAGCGTATTCTCTTGGTTAGGCGTAAAGGAATTTGACATTAACTTAAAATTTAACTAATTCAGTAACGTATACATAAAATTTTAAAATATAACCTATAGACAAAAGTTAGAGTCAAAGTATGTACAGGGTCTTTGATTATATTTACGTGGATTCTAAGGCCTTTATTTTTGAAGACAGAAAAAAAAAGTTTTAAATAAAAATTGTAGGATTTTTTTCATATTATCTTTTAAAATTATCAGTAAAAAGATATAAATAAAATATAAAGACAACTTCAACTTTTTTAAATGAAACACCCTGTATATTATCGCTACAACGAAAAATATTTTTTTCCTGATTTTAAATATATACAGTGTGTCCCAAATTGGTGGGGAATGTATGGGGATCTTTTATGTTAGTAAGCTAATCCTGTTTACTACATGGTTTTATTTATTTAGGTTTTTGAGATATTTTGAAAACCTTTAAAATGCACTTTTGAAAATCGGCCATATTCTTTTTTATAAGTGAAAATTTTTCAAATCTGTGAAAACTTCTTCAACGCAACTTTTTTTGTAGAATATGACCGAGTAGTCAAATTTTGTTTCTACGTTTCGGGTTTTCAGAATCATCATCAACTTTTCTTTTTCATATGGACGCCATATTGGTTTTTTACGCAGCCAAATGTCTTTTTATTTATTTAAACTGTTAAAATTTATAATTTGGGGTTTAAAACCCTATTTATTTCAAAACAAATATTTTCTCGTTGGTTTTTCCCCGGCGAACTCATTTTTTTTGAAACAATAAAATATTATAATTGGTAAAATAATAATGAACGGATTTTTCGAAAGGGTTCCCGAACATGTTTAAAATTAATCCCGTTTACCACAAAATAACCCATATGAAAAAAAAGTTGACAAATTATTTAAATTTTTTTTTCATATCCCATTTAATTTTTGCAGCCAAATGTTTTTTTATTTTATTTAACAATGAAACATGTTATAGTTTAGGATTTTTAAACCTACCCACTTCAAAAACAAATATTTTCTTATGGGTTGTTTTGGGCGTTACGTACATTTTTAAAAATTTTTTCAACAAAATGGTTAATTTTTAAAAGAAAATTTATATTTTGCCGTTATTTCCAAAAATGAAATTTAATTACTCCCAAAACGTATTTCGACAATTTTCCTGAAAGGCAGCATCCTAAACTAACATGCTTTCAAAAACTGGTTACAAATTTGCAAATTCGGAAGTTTTAAAAAACACGACCTAAAAGTACGTTGAAGAAAATCGACAACGAGATGCTGCAGTAACCAACATTTAAAGAAAACCCAACATCTTCAACCAGGGATGTTGATAGAAATTCACATGCCTAAGTCAACCATTCATAGGGTAGTTAGGACTATTTAAAAAATAGCATTAATATTTTGGGAGAAATATGGACAACATTTTGAATTTTAGGTCGTTATTATACATCTTCATTTTAGTAGGAATATTAGTTTAGCCATTTTTTTGTTTTTTTTTTCACTTGTTTCAATTTACTTGTTACGTGTATTTTTGTTGTAACACGGTATTAACGTTACCCTTTTTCGGCCCATTTTTGAAAAAAATCTGTTCAGCTTATCTATTTTCCCAATTACTAATATTTTATTGTTAAAAAAATGACGTTCCCCGGGAATCAACCAACTGAAAAATATTTGTTTTTTGAAATAAATATTATAAACTCTTAAATTATAAAATTTTTTCATTATTAAATCAGAAAAAAAAACTATTTATTAAAAAATCCCAAAATGGCGTCCATATGAAAAAATAAAATTGATGATGGGTTCTAAAACCCGAAAATAGAATATAAAAAATTATCTCGGTCATATTCTACAAAAAAAGTTACTTTAAAGAAGTTTTTACAGATTTGAAAAATTTTCACTTATAAAAAAAAAATGGCCGATTTTTTGTTTTAGGTTTTTTTAAAATTTCTCAAAAAACCCCCAAAAGATAAAACCATGTAGTAAATGGGATTACTTTCTAACATAATTGTCCCAAAAATTTCCCATTTAACCATTTTCTATCTATCGTGGTTTCCAAGATTCCCATACATTCCCCACCAATTTGGGACACACTGATACATTGATGATATTTTGGTTTAAAACCCCTTTTAAGATATTTTAGGTTAAATTAATAATAAATTACAAAAAACTTTCATATTAGTATCAAGAAAGCCATGGAAACAATAAAATTGTTATGTTGCTGAATTTGGTGAGGGTTTTCTCTGACCCAATAATGTTTATTTTTGTGATTAAACATTCCTGCTAAAGTAAAGGAAGACTTATCGGTGAATAGAATTTTATTTTAAAACTTTGGATCCTGCTGCATAAACCTCTGATGCATACTTAAGTCGGTTCTGCATGTTTTGTTCAGGAAGATTCTGAACGGACATAAATTTATAAGGACAAAATTTGTAAAATTTTAAGGTTAAATAAATTTTATAATCTGTTTTATTTAGTTCAGATGCCGCATCCTAGATTAATATTTTAGGATTTTCTAAAATTATTAAAAGTAGTTAGTGCTAGTCCAATAAAAAAAGTGTAATAATTATCCTGAAAAAACGAGGTCATCCAAAACATTGTTTTCATTTCGTGCTGCACTCCTTTGTTTCATTTAAAAGCTTTTTCGTTCAATAAACTTTCTTACTATGTATTTAATAGTATCCATAGATGATACCCGTTGTTAAGAATGTAATAAGTATTGTTACATAAAAAAGACGCACAATAGCGATTTTTTGTTCTTCTGAATAGCCCACCGACAAAAAAGCAATTCAAACTACTTCTAATAGTTAAAATGATAAATTTCAAATTTTTACAATATTAATAGCGAACTTCCCGCTTTCTTCGTTCCTTCATCCCTAGAGTGTCAAGACTGTGGAACCTGCTGCCCGCAAAAGTATTTCCTTCTCCTAATCTCCAAATATTTAAGTCTCGTGTGAACAAATTCCCTTTCACCACACTTAAGACACCCACGGTACGTTAGTACTTAGGCACCAGCCTTCGTGGACTGACCCATGATAAAAAAAAAGATTGCATAAAGTTGGATTACGTAACAGACGACCAGTGTGATGCTAGCCATTTTCTAGAAGAAATTGCGCTGCTCGTTTAGCTTGTGCAACAGAACACGATAATTGGACTAATAATCAATTGGCTTCAGTTCTTTGTACAGATGAATCTCGGTTTGGGCTGCATCCGGATTTAAGAAGACTGAGGATATGAAGAGAACCTGGACTACAAAATGTTTTGGAATATGTGCAAGAAGTCCACAGTTATAGAGGTGGTAGTGATGGTGTGGGCTGGAATACGACTCGGCGAAAGAACCGATCTCGTTTTGGTTAAACATTTTTTAATTGCTCATTGATATGTGAAAAGATTATTTAACCAAGTGTCTTACCCCATGCAAGACTTGTTGGACCAGACTTTATATTGATGCACGACAACGCTCGTCTGCATGCACAATTTATACAAGACAACTACATTACCATTTTTCCATGGCCTGCTCAATCACCAGACATAAATTCTATCGAGCACGCATGGGATATACTACAAAGAAGGGTTTTACGTGAAAATCTTTAATTTCAGAACTAAGAACAACTGTTTGCTGCGTTAAATGCTGCTTGGTTTGTCATAACCCAGAAAGATATGGACAATTTAATTCTGCGTGTGCCAAGAAGGTGCCGCGCAGTGATAAACTTCAGAGGAGGTCATACTCATTATTGAAAAAAAATACAGCATTACAAAAAAAAATGATGAATGCATATAAAATGACTTAATTTTGTTTGATATCTAGTCAAAATAAAACATTGGTTGCACGCCGCTGTAGTTTTTCTTTTCTGGTATCTGTACTTAATTAAAATATTAGATTTTGCACAGACTATAATAACTTTTCATAAATTCTGTTTTTTGACCATCAAATGCTCTAAGTTATATCCCTATTATAGAAATATCTTTAGACTATTGCGGTGTGTGTATTTGGTTATTGAATATTTTTAATGTACACTTCTTTTGTCCATTTTAAACAATACTGCTTGATAATTTATGTATATTAATATTTCTCTCATTGAATGCTATAAATTATCACTGTGCTGTTACTGTTACTGCAAAAAATAATAAAAACGCCAAATTACAATTTGGTCCCTTTTATTGCTTTCTTGAAAATTGAAACATAAACTAAGAAAATTAATTTTACGGTTTTAAATAAAATTGCAACACATAACGCAACAATGTATAACAGACGATAGTATAATTATGAAAGTGTAAGTGACATACATTTTTTCTTTTTTGTTTTTATATTAAAATTTAAAAATCTTTTTATTTAATTTAAATAAATATTTTAAACAAAAGTGAATTTATTTAATAAAGTAAGTAATTATTATAACACCATTAAAACAAAGTAATGAAATAGTATATGGCTTATGTTTAACTTACCACCAGATATAGTAAAATATAACGTCAAAAAAACACTTTATACTGCCAAAAATAGTGAATGACAACCAAAATTTAAACCCCATTTTAATGTAAAATTGTAACCAAACATTTTACATCTCGCTATCCTATTAAAGCAAACGACCCCAAACTAGTAATTGTTAACCCAAAAATGGTAAATGACCAGCAAAATTTTAACCACATTTTAATTTAAATTGTCATCCAAATAATTAACATCTTGTTATCCTATAAAAGTAAATTACTGTAGATTAATCATTGTTTACCCAAACATAGTAAATGAACACCTAAAGTTTGACCCAATAATATTGTAAAATGTTTACTAACGTCAAGCGTTTTACGACTCTAAATTAATAAACTACTTCTCAAAAAAAAAACATTATTTTTCTCAAGTGTTTATTCAACAAACTGTCTATAAAGTTAAAAAATAAAACTAATACAAAAGTAATCACTTTCGAATTTACTGTACAATTAATGCTTTCTTAGCTTTGGCTGGTCATCCTCTTTTTCGTTTCATGCCAATCGGAATAGCTCTTGCCTCTAAAGGTGGCCGGACACGCTTAAACCGAATTGCCATTCCAACGAAATGCTTGCAAATATAATCTTTGAGAAACTTTGGGCAGTTGCATGTACCACGAAGCCAATTTTTTTTCTCGGGGTATTATTACTTCCCACTCGCTAAGATGTTGCTCTTTGCACTCGTCAAAGTTCTTCATAGTATTTCATAACTTTTACATTCTTAATCGGAACCAGCTGGAATCATGTAAGAGCAAACCTGCTCAGTGCTACTTTTTAATGGCACGTGCTTCGACAGTTTTGCCCATTAATAACTTTCTGTCCACGTCTTTAAAGACACTGTTGGCAAAACAGCAAAACATCTCTCAGTATTATTCACGTACTCGTTAGACCAATCCTTCACCATATCAGAAGCAATTACTAAGAACCGCGCCAAAGGATGACGCTCACGAAGTGTGCCACCATCTTTTATTGTTTAATTAAAAGATTTTAAAACATCGTTTGTAGCAGGAGTCCCCGGAGATGCGCCCAAATACCAGAACCGATTTAGTATAAGCCATTCCCTTTCAAAATATGCCAAAAAATTCTTCTCGTCTTTCCACTTGTCCAAGAATTTTTCGCAGGCACGATCAAATATTTTGTTGAGGCACACTGTAAAGCTTCAATATCCTGTAGGATTTCTTTTTGTTTTTTTTGCTCTACTTTTAATTGCATTTTCTTTTTTGTAGGTATGCGCCCAGACCATTTTTATAATTGCATCAGTTCCAAACGTGCTCGCACAAGCAGTTTGTATACTCTTAGCTGCACCACAGACCAAAACATCCCAAGTTAAATTGTATGAATAAAGTGAAGATACTCCGTTTTTCAATGCGGAAAAAAATATGAAGTCATCCGTTAGTTCTGTTGTTGTCACAGCTAATTCAAATGGATTTCCGGAGGTCGAGAGAAAGAAGCTGTATAAGCCGCGAGATTTAATTTAATTTAGCGTCGTTATACTTTTTTGGTGCAATATGGCAATCATAATGGTTTATTTCAGTAGAAAAGCAGATTAATTTGCTTGCTCTGATTTGGTGACTAAAGCAGCTAGACGCATGATAATTTTAGACTGTTTTGTTTTGGTACATGTATCGTTTTTTGGTGTTTGTGTAATTTTTTGGTGAGGGGGCTCTAGAGTCTCAAAATATTGTTTGGTGTACATTATATTTATCCCCATTGTATATTACGTACCAATGAGGGAAGTGTTTCACTACTGTCGAGAGATTAGTTGCTTCTGGTTAGTTAACTTTAATCTCGAGTCATTAATGAAAACTTTCCTCTGGGGATTGTATACCATTTTATTAACAACCACAACGTTATTAAACAATTCAATATTTCTTTTTTATATAGTAAATATGCTAAAATATGTCATTTATTGTTTTGGCACATTCAAAAATGTGCTGGTTGCGCCATACAAACACGTACTGGTGATAGGGCTATAGCAATGACGCATACCTTTTAAACAATGTTAAATTTCCCGTTTGATCCTTTCAATTTGTGTTAGAAAAAAACCTGAAATGTTGTCGGATAGTGTTAATGAAGATTATTGTAACATTGGTACCCCACCAGAACTCAAAAAAGCTGCAGAAAGAGCAGAAGCAACTTTACTTTAGGAGAAAAGTAAGGGGCGGTATAAAAAAGCATTTAAGGTATTTGAAAACTGGTGTTTAGAAAAAAATGCTAAGGATATTGCGTCAGAGACAGTCTTAATGACAAATTTTAGTGACATGGTAAAGCAAAAAAAGCCCTCTACTCTGGGCTATCTACAGCATGAATACGGGCCATGCTAATTTAAGAGAAAGGATTTATATATCTAAATATAACAAGTTTTTTGAATTTTTGAAACACCAAAACATAGGCTCTAGGCCAAAGAAATCTTCAGACAAAATAAAGGGATTTTCTAACCAGAGCACCACAAGAGTTTCTTCCTATTAACGTGAGTCTTTCTTTACAACTTTTAATTGTTTTGAATTATTTTTCTGATTATTTTAGGTTGCGCTAATAATAGGTGTATCTGGAGTATGCCGCACTAACGAATTATTAAAAATGAAAACTACGCACATAGATATTTTAGAAAAGTGAATTTCTATTGAAGTTCCAGATAGAAAAATGAAAGTTATCTAGGTACTAAAAGATATTCAAAATGAGAAATTTTATGTAATATCGAAATCAATCTTTTAAGAACAATTCTATGTCTAAATTTTCTTATAAAATTGTTTGCTTTTTAAAACTTCCTTGGGCAAAAACGTACAAGGTCATACTTTTAGAAGAATTGCAGCTAAGTTTTGGTTAATAGCCGAGCAAATAGGTTACAGCTAAATCGTTTAGGGTGATGGTGGTCCGGTACAGTTGCTAAAAGTTATATGGATGCATCTGTAGCTAACAAGACCAAAACCGCAAATATGATATCTTCAACAACTTAAGCATTATCTTCCTGTAGCAATTTAGGCTTTCTACCTCCTGTTAACATTACGGCACCTGATAGTAGAGAAGAAATAACATCTCTCTAGCAGTGAAACTTTAAATCACGGGCCTCTTAAATTTTTCTGTTAAATTCTATATAATGAAAATTTGACCATTAATTTTAACAAATAATATGTGATAAATTGTTTAATTTTTGTTGTTAACTGCCTTGCCGATTCTATATAAGAATTGTTTAATAAAGGTTTTACATAAATAGTTCATTTATTTAATGAGTATAAAAAATGAGAGAGGAACACGACTGGGAAAAATAAGTGAGGAAAATGGATGAGGAAAATGGGTGAGGAAAATGGTACCGGGAAGAAGACGTAAGTAATGTGACACTTTCAAACTTTCATTCAGTGCTATGATGTAGCATCGGGTTTAATAACCCTGGGGATATTTAACCCCGATGGTTCATCATAGCACTGATTAGAGTTAGTAATGTCAATATTACATGTATGTTCGTAAATAAATGTCCCTTAATATTCTTAAAACCTGTAAATAATTAAATTCTTCTTTATTAAAACAAATACATGCATTTCTTTCTTTTTTTTTTGACAATTTAAAAATACAAAAAATATTTTGCCTTAATTACAAGAATATCTGTAATAGTTTAAAAATAATGATATTATCATTAACAGGTTATTTTCGCCTATATTTTAACAACTTTTCTTAGTAACTTATTTCCATATCTTCTCAAATAAATGCACTTGACTCTTGAATCATTTAAAGTTTTTTCAATTTTCTGAACACCGCGAATAAAATTTGTTAAATGTTTTTATCGCAATCTTGCTCTAAAAAGTAGCAAATTTTTTTTTAAAGTAGCCCTTTTTCATAAAATTAAAAATAAAGAAGTTTTTTACTATTTAACACATTTTCCATGGACGTACTGGTGTGTCCACGGAAAAGGTGTTGAAAAGGAAAAACTTCTTTATTTTTAATTTTATCAAAAAAGCTACTCCTGATAAAAATGTTGCTACTTCTTAAAGTAAGATTGGATAAAAACATTTAACATATTTTATACGCGGTGTTCAGAAAATTGAAAAAATTTAAAATGTACAAGAGTAAAGTTCATTTATTTCAAAGATATGAAAATAAGTTACTAGAAAAAAGTTTTCAAACGTAAAAAGGGAATCTTTAATACCAATTTTTGAAAAAATGGCCCACTTTTATTTTTTGTGATTAAAATTTTATTATCAATTAACTAATTCCCAATTTATGTACTAGTAGGCGTTGATAGTGACAAGCTTTATTGACACTTCGCTTTTATAATTCATTAGCTGCAGTATCGGCAATCGGCAGCTTTAAATGCTTACTTAATAGCAAAAAATTTGATAATAAATTGATATTAAAAATTTTAATTGATATTAAAATAAATTTAATCACAAAAAATAAAAGTAGGCCGATTTTTTCGAAAATTGGTAAATTACCCAAAAGCACGCTTAAGTTGAATTTGCCATCACCAGCTAGAATAGAACAGTTGTATTTAATTTATGGCCGTAAAGAATGACAATTTATTCAGCAGTCAACAGATGTGTATTTCGATTGTTAGACGTATAGGAATTTAAAATTAACGTAATTACGACTAGTTCAGCTACTTACAAATACAATTTTAAAATATACAGACATTGGTTTAAATAGAGCAAAATAAGGTTATTTAAACTAATATGCTGTTAAATAATAGGTATTTAATTAAAAAAAATTAAAAAAATTTTTTATAAATTAAAGGCGTGATGGCCTTGCAATTTTCGGTATAATTAATTTAAAAATGTCTGGCTTAGAAAATCGATAATACATATTAGCCTTTTGTTATAACTTAAAAATACGTGTCTTGGCATTATATGCACGTAAACTTCAAACAAGAAGTGTAATAGTTTTTAAAAGCTCTAGGGATAAAGGTGCTTATAAAGTAAAAAGTTTTTAAATTAAAGAGTTTGTATAAACCAATTTAATTTTTAATTTAAAGAATTTTATAATTTACTTAGTACTTTAAAAAATAATTTATTTGTATTTTTTGCTTTGCTTTGAGACATTCTGTATATACAATTTTGTTTTTTAGATCCTACTCTAAAAAATAAAAGGCTATGCACAAAAAGTATTTTTCAATATACATATATTTTTTAATTCTCTTCGAATTCTCCATATTCAACATTACTAAAAGAGCAAAAACAAACCAATTAAATACTGAAAAAGGCGGGAAAAAGCTCTCAAAAATTTTAATACACCCTATATAACATCAATTGCTTTTGTACTGATCATTAGTTTTTTTTTTCAATAACCTTTTAAATAAAGTTTTAAGAGTTTTTGGAGTAATATCTGGAAAAAATAGATTTCGTTAAAAGAATAATTTTTATGAATGATTATTTTTTATTTAAAAGTAAGACAAGAACGAAACTATATTTCTTAATACTGTTTAACAATAAAAAAATGCAGACTTGCCACGAAACTAAAATAAGTGTTTTAAATTTTTTAAAGTTTTTTGGGGGTTTTGTTTTTTTCCTGTTTCAGGCGATCTGCCAGTTCATAGGGGTCAGTAGGGCTAAGCAGGCAGTCACTATACCCCGAAACCAGGACCAAAGAGGTCCCATTCTCTAAAACTTTTTAAGCGAGTAAATCCAACAAGAACTTATTAAAAAATGAATCCGCCACAAAACCATAGAACATATTTGTGAGATTTGATATGTTACCGATAAAAAATGATATTTGTTATAAACGTTTATTTTACTGTGATTCATTTCTATTGTACATCTGACTGTAAGACACTGAACGGGCAAACGCGTCTAGGGAGAGAGTCATGGTGGAAGAACAGTATGTTTTTTAAAACGGAGTAATACTTTTTATATACACCAGGACAGTGTTTTTTTTCTTTTTTAATAATGGGTAGATTAGTAATAGGTTGCTAATATTTTTAAAAAATCTTCTTATTTTTTAGTTCACATAGAATAATTACTTAATGTTCATAGAAATCAGAAATAATTTAATTTTATAAATAAATTAAAATTTTATTATTATATTTTTTAAGCTTAGTGTGTAAAATGTATTTTTAAAAGATATCAAACAAATATCTATATTCTGGAGAAAAGTAAAATAATCTTCTTATTAAATAATATTAATATATAAATTAGATTCGAAAATTAAATAGACTGAGGCCCTAACTTTGTACTTTGTCATTATTGCTTACCATACCTTGTTGGCAAACACGGTTTATAGGTAAAATAGGTGCACATTGAATATTATGTTTGCAGACGCCATGTAGTGGCAACAGAGGTACATATGAGCTTTTGTGAAAAGCTATATGCGCTGAAAATGGTAAATAACTTTGGTTTTGCAAAGGAGACTGGTGCGGTAAACCATGCAGAACTTACACTCAAATATACGTTGTATTCATGCATCAACTATTTTTTTTAATCTTTAAATTTAAGGCTGTAGTAATTTTAACCAAACGATAAGACGGTCTACGAAAGTAATTTGTACTAGTAGTTGGACATAAGTAATTTGGAAAAAACAAAAGAGTAATTAAAGCTTTTTGTTAGGTTATTATTGGTTACAAAATATTTTTACTATCCGGTAGGTTGTATTTAACTTCTTGTTTGTTTTGCAGTTATAACTGCTGTTTATGTAGTAGCTTTGGGGGTAATTTCTTACATTAAATTTAAAAAAATATATATTCTTCTTGTATCAGATGTCCTAATAAACAATCTTTTCTTGTTTGAAATCAACTTAAGTTAAATAGGGATCCTTTATTTAGTCAATACTTAAATATACGTCAAAACACAATAGGATAAAAGAAACAAATAGTTTAACGGCACAAATTAATCATTCTAAATAGGAAAAAAAAGTTTTTGTGTCACACTCATAAAAGGAGTAACTCTATTGTCCAATAAATCCCAGAAAACTTTTTTTATGATAGACTTCTAGTCCTCAGCAAATTTAAAAACAATAAATTCTAATTTTTGACGGCACGGTTAAGGCAAAAGATGACACTGAGGCATAAAAGGTACAATTTTACAATTATTATACATTATTATACCTATTTAGAAAAAGACCATTACAAAAGCTACAAAATGTGTTTCATAAAATGCTAGAAAATGCAAGTTTAACATATATTAAAATAGTATTTTTACGTTTATTTTTTTGTAATTTTTGCAGTTAAAGTTTATTTTCGCTATTGCTTTATTCTCAAAATTAAAAAATAACGTTTCAAAAAAAAAAAAACGACAAAATCTTTTATTTTAATTATGCGTTTTAAGGTTAACTAGATTAAATCCCAAAAAATGAGTCTTTAATCTTTTTCATTTTAAAGTATTAGATTATTTTTATTTTTAATATATTATATTTTATAAAATGACTTTAAAAATGTGTTCAGGTTGTAGAATGGTACGAAGTTAGAATTATTCAACTTATGTTACAACAATTTATTTAAATAAATTACATTAGATTTTTCCCATTTCCACGACCATTGTGAAGTGTCCTATGGGCGCTGAAGTTCCATTTTGCACTTTCATTTCATCCTGTATTAAAAAAAATTCTTCCAGCTAATTCCAAACTTTTCGATTCTTTTTCGACCATAGAGAGCTACAGAAGGGTCAGAGTTAAATCAACTACCAAACGGTTCGTTGGATGACACTAACAACTAAACAGTTAGCATAGTTACGTTTCATTGTTGTTACCATAGTAAACTTTGTTAACCTGTTTGCTAACAAAATGGTGCAAAAGGACGATCAATGTTTTTATACAAGGTGTTTGAAACAATATACAGAGATTTTATTAAAAAAAAAATATTTTTTTTATAAATTAAGACTCCAATTGTGGTTTATGTTAAAAGCGTTATTAACGACAAACCAAAGGAAATTCACAAAAGCAAAACATTTTACAAAACAAAATTCTCAAATTAAAATCCTTAAATCTGATAAAGCGAACAAAACCTATAGAAAATTAAAAACAGATAGTACAAAGTCCTTTCAAGTCAAAAATAATAATTTTATTAAAAAACTTCTGAATAAAAAAGTTCTTTCAGAATGTGAGGCCAAACATCTTATGATTTATAACGCAGTAGCTCCCAAAATATACGGCCCTCCAAAATTACACAAAACAGACCTTTAAGACCAATAATTTCCTGTATCCAATCGCCGTTTTAAAAAATATCTAAATATCTTTCCAACTGTTTATCCAAAATTTGCGGACAAAATGAATTTTATATTAAATACTCTTTCAATTTTAAACAGTTTACTGACACCGTTGATATACCTAATAACTATTCACTAATATCTCTTGATGTGATATCTTTATATACCAATATTCCAAACGAACTTGTTTCTTTCAAAAATTATAACCCAAAAATGGAACCTTTTAAAAGTTAGATGGTTGTGCAATGGGTTCGCCCATCTCTTCTACAGTAGCACAGCTCGTGATGGAATATTTGGAAGAAAATATAATTAAAAACCTAGACTTCAATATAATTTTCTTTAAAAGATTTGTCGATGACTGTTTAACAGCAGTACCATAAGATAAGGTTAACGATATATTAAATGCATTTAATAACTTTCATTTCAAGGTACAATTCACAACAGAAATAGAAAAAAACAACCAAATAAATTTTCTTGATCTTACAATAATAAGAGATAATAAACAACAAAAACTTACAACTAAATGGTATACCAAAGATACGTGGTCTGGTCGTTATCTCAATTTTAATTCTAGTCATCCAAAAAATCAAAGAAATAGTGTTATAATAGGTCTTACCGACCGAGCCATTGCGTTAACCTCTGCGGAATATCGACCAGAAATTTTACAAAAAGTAAAGCAGACCTTAGTAAACAACCACTACCCCGAAACCACCATATCTAGGGTTATCAACCAAAGAACATATTTATTTTACAATAAATTACAAAAAACACCAAAAGATATGAACAAAGAAGAAAACAAATACATAGTACTTAAATTGATGGTGTTTCACAAAATAAAACACTTTCAAGTATAACGTGGTTGTTTGTCATAATGCACATAATTTAGTAAACTCGTTATTTACACCTTTAAAAAGTCCAATACAAAAGAACAAAAATTGTCAAACCTAATTTACTCCATTCCATGCCTAAATTGTCCTAAAAAATATATTGAAATGACGATCCAATGCTTAGAAAATAGACTAAACGGACACAAATATACCAAAAATGCTTCAACTGCCCTACATAAACACGAATCTTAAACAAAGCATGAATTTAATTTTAATGAAACTAAAATACTGTCACAAGATTGTAATTACAAAAAACTAACAATCAAAGAAATGATCGAAATAAAAAAAGAAAAAGAAGCTGTCAACGACAAAAAAGACATTAACAATCTTAGTCAAATCCATTTTAACTTAATAAATCCATAAATGTTATATATTCAAATATTAATACACTTATCGCACTGTATAAAGAATATTTTAAAACAGCAACCACTTCCCTGTATACAGCATATCGAAAAACAAATATGCAAATAGCAAGCCTTTATCTCTTTTGGGTTCCTTTATTTAAAAAAATATCAATAAAATAAAAAATAAATCAAACAGACATAGATTCAAAGTTCTTTTAGTTATAAAAATGTATCAGAACTCCAAGGTAGGCATCCTGTTTAAATTAATTTTATTATGTACCTGATTTGGTGTTAAGTTAGAACTTTTTAAATGTTGATTTTAAAATTGTAATTCGTTTCATGTTTTACACTAATCTTTTAATACTGTAAAAATATTGTGTGATGTTCTGTTTTAATTCTGTTTTGATTTTAATTCTATTTTTTAGATACTTACGCTTAAAAAAGCAGAATGAATAATGTGCGAAACGTTGCAATAAACTTCCACCATTTGCTTTATTAACCTATTTCCAAGAACAAAAATTTATAAATGGTTAAAAAAAATAAATATATATATATATATATATATATATATATATATATATATATATATATATATATATATATATATATATATATATATATATATTATTATATTATATATATATATATATATATATATATATATATATATATATATATATATATATATATATATATATATATATATATATATATATATATATATATATATATATATATATATATATTTTTAATTTAGTTAATTAAAAACCATTGCTAAGGTTATCGGGCATTAAATTATATAAAATATATAAAACATTTTAAATATCTAAGCAAATTTTAGTTTTCTAATAAATTTTTTTAGATACATTTAATATTTTGCCTCTGTTTTTACGTCCATTTTTATTCCTATTCTATAAAATTGAGATAAAAAATGGCCTCAAACATTTTTAAAATTTTTGTTTTTTCTTTTAATAAAGACAATTTTAAGCATACATAAGTAATGATTAAAGTCCTATGACTTTAATGTAAAATGTTCGTTGTATCTATTTTTAAGCATAGTATTATCTTTAATCCATAAAATTAAAATACAAATACAGTTTTAAAATTTCTTAATCTTTAAAATAATACACAAATAATCTTGCTGTCAGGTTTCTCTTGGAAATTAATTTTTAAATTAAATTTTATATTGTTGGAAACATCTCAAAAAAAGCAATACTAAAAAGTTAATTTTGCTTGTAATAGTAGTAAAAAAAGCTTACCAGTTTCCACGTATAGCTCAATAAATGAAACAATATTTAACAAACACCTAATCCTAATCCATTTCAGCAGAGAAGTAAACAAGACTATCGAATAGATGAAAACCTAAGCAAAATCAACTAAGATAATAGAAATAAAGGACCAAATAAAAGGAACAAAGATAACAAAGGACAATGTTAATAAATAATTTAAAAATTTAAAATAGTTTTGATTGGAGATATTTAAATATAAGATAAAATGGTTGCATATATTTACATTACCCTTAAAATTACCTTACATGGTACATTTTAGAGAATATTATGGGCTAAATTAAACATTTATCAAAAACAGCCTAAATTAAAAATGTATTATAAAAAGTTTACACCGAATAAATAACACATTTTAAAAATATGTTATCTTTTAAAGTGGTCGCACTGGTGTAGTGGCAGCGTTCCAGTCTCTCACCGTGGAGACTCCGGTTCGATTCCCGCATTGTCCATTGGACTTTTAATAGCTTGTCACCTTACAGAACGCAATGGCAAGTATTGCTGCTTAGTAAACCCTCTCACATATGCTTCCAAAGCCGGTGGTCCAGCATATCTGTGTAAAAACAGTTGGTCGCAACACAGATATGTGCGGAGATGGTGCTTACGCTCTGAATAGAGTATAGCACAGTAAGAATAAGTTACCTTTAAAAGTGAAGTATTTTAAAAATATAATAGCAATTTAATCATTAAGCACTAGTTCGATATATTATCTGTCAAAAATATTGAAACTGTAAAAAAAAGGCTCAAAATTTTAGGCCACTAAAATCTTTATACGTGCTAAAAACACGGATTATTAAACAATACCTCTAAAATAGGGATGCGCGATGTTCATCGATGGTCTAAAAACATCGATAGTTGGTTGATCGATGATCGATGTTTTGCTATCGATGGTCGGGTATTGAAAACATCGATGATAACATCGATGTTGCCTTCTAACATCGATATTTTTTGCAAAGTTAAAAAAAAGTAACAACGTTTTAAAAACAAATAATCTTAAGGGTATACTTAAAATTTCTATGATGTGTCATTTTTTGTATCTAAAGTTTGGTAAAGACAAACGCATTGCCCATTTATTTATAAAGTAAATAATAATTAAATGTTATATAAGAATCAAAATGTCTTTTTAAAAAAAGTACAAAAATTTTAAACATACGTTTAAAACTGCTTTAAGCGAACTGAAGCGAACTTTATTTATACATATCTAATACCTGCAATTTTGTATAAAAACTAAGACCTATTTTATTAGAATTAATATCATTAGACAAAACTAATATAAGTAATATTATTGAATTATATTATGTAATTAATTAATATAATTCATTTTTTTTATTTATTAGACAAAAATAAATAGCCACCCCTAATAATGAATCTTTCTTAATTCCGAGCCGACCCGCACTCTGCTTAAAGATCATAGTGTCGCGGCTCTTTTGATTGCGCCTTTGAAGTTGGCGGTATGCTATGGTAAAAAGTACCGCAAACGCGTGTGTGTTTTACTTCGCAGCAATGGCTATGCCTAAAGGGGTGAGGATTTTATAAATAATATCAAAAATTATTCTTAAAGTTCGGATGTTTAAATATTTAATATTTTAACAGGATTATTTTACATTATTTTTGTGTAGTACGGATAGTAGACAAAAAAAAATGTCACCAAAAAGTGAATTGTGGCGATATTTCGAAAAGTGTGACGACAAAAATTACGCCAAGAGAAATTGTGTTCAAAATTAATTAAAACGTGTGGCAACACCTTCAATTTAAGGTGTCATTTGGTAAGCCTTCACAAAGAATAATACAATAAGGATAATAATAAGTATAAGACCACTGTAGTAAATAAAATTTTGGATGAGGCAAGCAGTAAAAAATCAAAACCTATTATTTTAAATGACGATAGGAATACGGAAACCGAAAGTTTGGTCAGTAATTCATCTTCAGTATCTGAGTCTTTTAAGATATTATCTTATTTTCCAAAAAGACTCAGACAGGGAAATGAATCTGAAATGGAATCAGTTGGCTCTAATTCAAAGCAACCAAGTACCAGCAGTACAAAAATAATTAAAAAATCTAGTTTAAGCCATTCCCTTTTATCTATATCTTTTAATAAAAGACAAAAAATTATTGTTGAGGCATATAAACAAAATGAGTCATACAGTGATGGAGGAGCAAAAAGTAATAAAATTACAAATTCCATCCTTTATATGATCTGCAAAGATTTACCAGCCCATATCCATTGTCGAAAATGAGAGGTTTCAAAATTTAATAAAGCAATTAACCGGAAACCTTTATGATAGAAAAACAGTAAATTTACTCATTGATAGAAAGTATGACGCAGTTTCCAACTTTTTCCTAGCAAGAATACAAAACATTTCATCACTTACCTTAACGACAGACATATGGACTGAACCAATGCAATCCAGAAGTTTTTTGGGCATTACATTGCACTTTGTCGAAGAGTGTGAAACGAATCAGTCACCGCCGTTGTTGTCTGTTATTGCAACTTCCGTTCCATTAGAACGTCTGTTTTCAAAAACATGGCAAACAGTAACTCAGCAGCGAAACAGGATTAAGGAAAAATTATTTCCAAAATTACTTTTTTTACAAAGCATTAAAAAATCTTATTGGGACCTATAATTTTTTATATATAAAATAATGTTTTCAGTTTTTTAATTATCTTTTTTACTAAGAGTTTTGTTTTAGTTTGAAAACATGTATTATTTCTTGTATATTTTAAATAAATAAAGCTGTCTTTAGTAATATTGGTAGCTTTATTGCTAATAATGCTAATAGACCATGAACGAACCATCGCATCGTACCATCGATGTTAGGAAAACATCGATGTTTTATGTTCGATATATCGTTACCATCGATGGTCAGGTTTCGATCTTACCATCGATGTTTAACATCGATGTTTGGCTTCTATGTCGCATCCCTACTCTAAAATAATTTAAAAAATAGGTAAATTTGAAAACAAAATTTTATTTAAAAAAAAGTTACACAAAGACAATATTACTGTATACGATACAATTATATCCTATTTAAAAAGATTGTTTTACGGAGTTATTTACATTACCAATAGCTTAATGAATGGATTGGAAGATAAAATGATGCACCAGTAAAGTGGCCAACATGCCTTTCAGATTTAAATATGTGTAGTTTCTGTGATAGGGCGCCTAAAAAAACAACTAAACAAGATTCCAGTAAATACCTTGTAAAGTTTATTTACGAATTGGCGAATTTAAACCTTGGGCACCTTTTTAAAAATCCCAGGACATTAAATGGAATGTGGTATTTTTTAAACAGCATTAATTAGTTAGTGTATTTTTTAAAATTGCACTTTGTATACTTACTTAGTAGTGTTTTCTTTGCACCAATTTTTCTACCAAATTTGCTTTTAATATTTACTTATTGTTTTATTATTTCAGTTAGTTAATATCCTAATGGAGCCAAAAATGTTTCTTTAAATTGTTAGACAATGTTAGTAACACTAAAATTTTGCACCTTCATTGTCTTTATTTGTTAATTGATCCACAACGTTTCGGTTAGTGATGTATCTCCAACCGTTTTCAAGTGATTACTTAAGAGTGTATTTACGCTACACTTTAGGGGTCGGGCGAAAGGACGCGGAGACGGTGGGCGGAGACTAACAAACTCCCACTACCGCAATTTTCGTATAGCCGCATTAAAAATATTATATTTTATTTGGGTTCTTCCAAATTCGGTGTATCGATGCGATGTTGTTTTCGATTGCAAGCCTACAGGAGATAACGTTTTTCGGTAACTATGTTTTACTTAAATGACATAAATTATACACCAATTTAAAGGTAAGAAAATAATCTATGCCTCTGCTGTAACGGATTTTGGAAATATGAGTCGAGTTAAGAGAAAATAGTATCTAAACATAACCGATTTTAGGGTGACTTTCACTCAAGAAAATATTAAAAACTAAATTCAAATTTACAAAACTATTACAGCAGAAACCTAGATTTAAGTGTTGGCTTTCATATAGTTTTTGAAAATTATCGATAACTTATACCGTTTTTGAGAAAAACATTATGCCCCGAACCCCAAATTGGATCCAATTTTCGCGGCGCGAATTGACTCTTAAACAGTTATTACTTAAAAACGTGGAAACAATGGAAGTCCAAGATTTTAGTGTTATTGGAGCTAAAAATATTTTTTCTAGCATTCAATAAAAAATGTTAAAAAGTTATAAAATATTTTAAGTACATTTAATTACCAAATAAAAATACCTGAATTGTCATAACGTTATTGATATACAAAAATAAACGAAACTATTTCTGATGACACCATTTTTCAACTATATACCAAAAAACATTGAAAATAATTATTATAGTATGGGGAACTTTAAAAAAACTATTTCTTTTGAATTTTTAACGCTCTGTTTTAGCTAAACGAAATAAATAAAGGTAAAACTAAGTTGGCTTAGATTTGACCTTTTTGACGTCAAAGGTCTGTCACAGTATTTTATACACGTAGTTTCAGGGTATCCTGTTTATTATTCTTGGACCATTAAAATATGCAAGCGTAAAAACACTTAACATTGTGCTAATTTTTAAATTCCTATACATGTCGTGTTCTAGAAAAACGTCTGTAACAGACAGATGGACAAATGTAGAGGCAATCATTTTTGTGTAATGGCTGGAATCAAAAAAAAATTCAAAATAAAATATATAAAAATCTTACAAAAGCTTAAAAAATAAATATCGTTTTAAACAATAAAATAAGTTAGTTTTTGACGCCCTCTAGCGGCGTTTGTGAGATAAGTGTAGCAATAGTTTATAGACCTGAGAATAATGCTTAAAATGCTCTTCTAAACGAGACCAAGTTCACTAAATTCGGTTAAAGCAAACCGAAGTTATTAGCACTTTTATAAATTAAACTTTAACCTTCCCCCACCACTTTATTTTAGAACTGACAAAAATTACACCTGAACCTTTTTTGTTTAGAAAATATTAAAGATTAAAATAGTACCACTTATTGATACACTTTATTTAATATTTTTTTGAGAAATGTATATTTTTATGTTTTGACGTTACCCTTACGCCCCCTAGCGGCCATCCCACAGACTTGAAAATAATTTCCAGCAATTTCTCTTGACGCTTTTATTTAAAAAAAATTCCCGAAAGTTATACTATTAGTAGTTTCTGAGATATAGCCGACTACCTCTCTTAATGGAACACCCGGTACAATAGCATTTCGGCAACCAGGCTTTCGTGAAATGTCATACGATAAAGAAAAAAAAATACTATGTATTTTGCAGTTTGTTATAAAGGTAGGATTTTATGTACTTTTAAACACAAATTTGTTTTAAAAATCCCCAAGATGTACTAAATAATACAAAATATTTTAAGGGAATTGCCTTGTATATTTATATTAACTTGTATAAAAAAAATGAATAACGTAGATGTCTTTAAGCGAACCTAACCAGTAAACCCATTCTGACTTATCTACATTTTATCCACTTTATTTCCTCTTTTTTATGAAGACAGCTGAATAAAACTTTTTATATCCATTTCTTTCAGAAGAATATTGCTGTATTTTTTAGAATTCTGTCAATAAGGTATAATTTGATTGGTTGTTACAAAAAACGAAAACAACCTAAACGAAATGGTATTTTTCGATATTTCGATATTTTTCTACGAAGTTTGTTTTTTTTTCAGTGAATTATTTTTATCTTTAAATGTTGAGATGTATTATTGAAAATTAATTTGCAAATAGCACTTATTTAATAGTTTTACTAATTAATTATTTATTATTTGTCTGTAGCAAACGCAAAAACCAAATTTTTAGAATATGAGATGTTTAATTATGAGAAAACACGTATTTGTTTAATAAATTATTTTTACAATTCACAACCCGTTCTACCAAAGGAAACACATTCATTAGAAAAATTCTTAAACTCCCCAAAAACTTTTTTTTACATATACACTAATGGTGCGGTTATGGCTAATAATTATTTAGAGTATTTGCAAAGGTGCCAAAAGAAAAAAAACTTTCTCTTATGAGTGCAATTTTAATGTCTTTTTTATGCCTGTGTATTTTTACCAAGGAAGTTTAAAGGTTTATGGAAGCCCAATGCTATGGCCCATTCGATCAAAAAATGTCCAGCCCACTATGAAAATAACTGTCATGAGCGGCCACGACGATTCTGCGCAGTAACAAAATTTCCCAAAATATTGTAATGTGATGCCTACCTACACATAGTTTGTAGGTAGGCAACACATTACCTTTTGACAGGGCCGGAGTACCGTTTTTGGTGCAACGATTGTTTTGCCTTGTGTCATTTTATTCTTTGGTTGAAGAGTTTTTTGGATTGATAAAAACCTTCATATTTTAGTGATTATTGGTTTATTTTTAAATAAGAATTTTGGGTTTATTGTTTGTTACTTACAATATTATAACAAAATGCCTGAAAGTGGTATGGTTTTATCTTGCAAATCCAAGGGTAACATACCCAAAATACCCCTAATTAGAAAAACAATTCAAAATTACTTTCACAAAACCATAAACTAATCTTGAATTGGGACTTCAAAAATCTTGTCCAGTTTAATGCTCCAAGACACAGTCATGTTCGGTGTCGAGAAAAGAAGTTATTTAATCATTTTGGTGTTACTTTTGAGAACAACCTTACCTGACACAAACACATTACATCCATAGCCTTAGCTACTTTAAAAAAAGCTTGGATTTCTCTTTCGAGCCAGTAAGTATTTCTATCCGTCTAATACTCCGTCTGTATACTCTCTCTACAAAGCTATTGCCTACAACTCTTATCATTCTTGGTTCCATTCAAAAAATATCTGTTCGTCCTATTAATAGTCTCACGCTTACAGAAAAGCTTCTTTTTCTTTCCCACCGACATGCTGGAGGGGATATGTTGCATTTTTGTAGAAATTTGCATGGCTTCTGTCCAAGGAGTTGACAAGTATTCCTATTTTTTCGTCAACGTTTTATTTTTTAGATATCGATCCTTAATTTACACTATCTTGCCCGTCTTTTATAACGAAATTCGTGATAAGTACATGAAACTATTATACGATGTTTAAAATTTATTTTAAATAATCGTGTTGTCAATTATTTTATCAAGATTTTTGGTAAAAATACAAAACTCCCAAACCTATCAACCATTTAAATAGAAGGCTGTGACGTAGCGCCCTCAGTTCTTTCCATGTTAAATCAGATGATATAAAATCAATATTACACAATAATTCTAAATATTCTATAATAGTTTCGTTTATAATTCAACAATGTTGTGCAAAAAATTAAAAAAAAAACAGTTATCCTATAGTTAGTCTGACTTTGACATTTATGGTAACAAAGAATTATGGAAGTACGGACCTGCCCTACGATTCATTGCGCAAAATCCGCGTTGCCGATTTCCCTATTCCCGCTGCCCTGCACGCCTGGACAATTTTGTACTACAGCATTGGCCTTCCATACACCTTTAAACTTCCTTGATTTTTACCTATATTTATCATTTTTTACAATATACAAAGTAAACGGTCGCAAAAATGCCGGGACGTTAAATTTCTGTTTTAATAGAGCCCGAATTATTGCTTTGTATTACGATGGTCTTTTCAAGCATCATATTTCTGATCGCTTAAACATAGTGGAAGTACTGTTAGTTGGACAATACAGCGTTATGAAGAAACTGGCGGTGTGGCTTCTTGGCCTAGATCTGGCAAAGAAAGAGTAACAAATGAAGAGAGGGCCGACATTTTGTACAATTTGCGAGAAGGAATCGCTCAGTTTCGATTCGAGAGGTACGATCCCAGTTCCAACATACACATCATCAAGTTATATCAAGCCGAACCCTTTGAAGAAGGCTCTTCAATGCTAAATTAAGGCATAGAAGACCACTGCGGATTCATTTATTAACTCTGATAATTATCGTCAAAGAGGCAGGTAAACAACATCGACTAAATACTGCCTTGCAAGTTGCCCCATATAAAGGGGGCCCAAAAATGTTTTGGGGGGAATTTTGTATAATGGCCATACGGAGCTTTCGATGTAGAAAATGTTATCCGTCCAATAATTTATCCATTGCGACAACAAATTGGTGATAATTTTATTTTTATGGATGATAACGCATGCCCTTACCGACCTGTAATAGTACAGGCAGCTTTAAATGAAGGTGAAATAACACGATTGGACTGGCCTCCATTATCGCCAGATATGAATCCAATAGAACATATTTAGGACTACGTCTCAAGAGCCATAGTCCGAAGAAATAACCGCCAAGAATGGATTATTGTGGCCCAAGAGGAATAGACAAACTTGTTCCAGGAAACCATCAATAGTCTGGGGATGCACTGTCAAGTTGATTTATTGATTAGAAGTAGGGGAGACAACACTATGTACTGATAACCTTAAAAGTTAGTTTATTTACCTTTTTTTACCAATGACTGTTAAAACGAAGTTACCTATATGTTTCATTTTGTATGTTTTTCTAATAAAAATATTCTTGCTATAAATAGAGTCGCGTAATTTTGTATGTCTTTTACTTTTGTCCACATTTTAAATTACCCTGCAAAAAATATTTAATTTTTTGGCCGAAGCCAGTCGTTTGGTTTTGTCCACGATCTTGAGTCAAAGCTGAAGACGAAAATTTGCTTCTCAAGAACTCTAGATTTGACCTGACCAAAATCATAATATTTCATTTTATATGTTAGTGGTGATGATAATTAAAAATAAGTAATTAAAATAAATAAACTGCATTCCATCGTGGTAAAATATAACAATCATTATAATGCTATGTCTTTTATTATCATCATGACTGAGACTATATGACTTTATAATAAAGGAACCTACAGGATACTTTGTGTTTAACAAGACGATTATTAAAC
>JAHBCN010009402.1:0-35224 GCA_019359885.1 Listronotus oregonensis
TTTGTTCGCATGAATACAACTAACAACACAATGATGATAAATCTATAATTAATGCACGTAAAATATAATACAATTTTAAAATCAAGTAATGTAAGCAATTTCTAAAAACTGGGGATATTTTTACATACAAGTTAACATACAAATAAATGTTGTTTTTTTATTTGGATGTTTTCTTCAACCATTGTTACGTTAGCAAGTGGATCATATTCGTGAAAATTCAAACTTTTAATTTAGGACCATTTATAATAATAATAATAAATTTAACTACCTTTATTTACATTTTCAAAAAATTGGTAAAAAAAAACAGAATGACAAGTACAGAAAAAAAAACCTTTAAACTTGCTACATTTATTAAATTTTTGCCATTTTAGCGTTTTTTCATAATTTATGTTAAAAAAATCTGATGCGCTTAATGTACCAAAATGGATAAATTCTGATTTCTAAGCCTAATAACTGTAATCTTAAAGATAAAAAAATTATAATAGTGCACAAAGCACATCATATATTTTTAAATAAAAAGATTAAAAAACGTCTAAAATAGCAAAAGTTCAATAAAAATGGCAGGTTTAAAAATGTTTTTTTGGTACTTGCCATATTCTTACTTATATCAATTTGTTGTATTTGCAATTTAATATAGGTACTTAAACATGATATAAATATAATAAAATGACCTGAATTTAAACTTTAAAAGGACCCCGCAATTTTCCAGTGAAAAATGGGTTTTGGTCAATTGTTTTCAAACTTTGCATGGTGATAGTTGTTAACACGCTGATCAAAAGTCTACATGGACACAAAACCCGAAAACCTCCCCAAACCCCCCAAATTTTTTAATAGTGTTGTTGGATTGTAGTCACTTAAATAGTTAGCTACAGCTTGACATCCCTTGTACCTGGATTTCTTACAGGGTATGTCCCCCCATACTTCCTCCCTCAATTCCAGACTCCAATCTCATTGTGACTATTTAAGTGACTAAAATTCGAAAACACTATCAAAAGATTCCTCAGAGCTAGTGATCAAATTATCAGTCCAAATCATCCCCAGTAACCTTTGAGGGTAATTTTGGGTAAATTGGGGAGTTTTCGGGTTTTGTGCTCGTAAAGACTTTTGATTTAAAGGTAATTTTGGGGGATTGGGGGATTGGGGGATTTTAAGGGTTTTGTGACCGTGAAGACTTTTGATCAGCGTGTTAGGAACTATCACTATGTGAAGTTTGAAAACAATTGGTCAAAATCCATTTTCTATAAAAAAATTGCTGGGAAGGACCCCGAATATGATGGGCGAAAAAAGGCCGATCTTGTTTTAAAACTGTTAAAATAATTTTAAAAATTATTGGTAAAAATAAAATTTGGTGGCACTACCAACAGATAATGTTTTAGCTTGTAATTAACCCATAATTAAATTTAAGATTCGTTTGCAAGCAATAAACTTAATTAGATGCTTTTTTTTATTGATTTATTTTTTTTGAATATTTTGCTATAAGGCCTGTTAAACAACCCAAAAAATATTAAAAGTTTAAGGCCTTGTAGAGCGTTAACGAGGCCCTGGAGGATACATGTTTATAGGACTTTTTTTCTTAAAATAATTTGTACAATCACACCCTTTAGTATGTACGAAAGGTTCAGAAACATCCTGTATATGTGCTTACTATTTTATGTTTAATAACGAACAAAAATATTGACGCGTAAGTATTGGGTTTTACTAACAGGACTTTTATAATGTTTATGTTAGGCCTAAATACCAAAAACGCTAATGGAGTAAAACAAAGTAGGCCACGACGCGTTGTGGTCAACCTGGTTAGTTCTAGTTAGTTTTGGTTTTTAAACGTTTTTTAACTATAATGTGTTAGCATAGGTATCGCGAATGGGTAAGCAGATAGGTGACGGACGTTTTAAATTTGGATCCTGTACTAGTATTCTGTATCTTGTAGCTTGTAGTTTTTATGGACGAAATGTTAAATATGTCCTAAATGACGAAAGTCTACGAAAGCCTTAAGTACGAGCTTAAAAATTCCAAATTATGGTATTGGCTAAGACATTAAAGCTTTTTCGTTTTTACTAGGACATATATTGTTCCACGATTCGGTTTTTATAAGAAAACACATCTGGTCCTCCGAAGTATGTTTCTATAACTAAGTCGTTATGTTCTGATATTTGATGCGATTTGTAAAATGTCTTATAACCATTGTATAACGTAAAAGTAGAACAACAGTTTAATATGGCAACCAATACACATACATCGTGTAATACCAGCAGACTTTGGTTATGTGTTTGATATTGCTTAATTTGAATTTTTTTGGTGAAGTAAAATATTTAAATATTTAACCAATGCAAGATTTTTGATTAATAAAATGTATAAGAAGTTAAAATATAAAAAATCTTTACTTTCATTGTTATTATATATATATAAATATATATATATATATATATATATATATATATATATATATATATATATATATATATATATATATATATATATATATATATATATATATATATATATATATATATATATATATATATATTGTAATGCTTCAATCAGTTTAAAAAAATAATTTAACCTTAATCGGTACAGGTTTCGAAATATAGCTTAAAACTCTCGAGACAGAACGAACGATTTCTTAAAACATATGACACAAATCCAATTTTAAAGTCAATTTCACGAGAAGTTGGCGCGCCATTCAACGTATCGATTTGAAGTAGATAATTGGCTGCTGATTTTATCCACTTCTCTTTTAATAACCGATATTGTTGACCCTTGTGAAATTTATAGTTTTTTAAATTAATTTTATTGAAGCTTAAAATTATAGGGACATTTGAAAACACTAGTATTTTTTTAATTGGTAACAGTTATAATTTAGATTATAACTATAACAAAGAATTTAGTTGCATATTAAAGTTTTTTTGGATTTTTCTATTATAAAATAAAGGACATTTGTATTAGGCTCTTAGGTAAAAAGATTATAATGTCATTATGTTGCAAATAAGACGAATTTTTACAAATTCCTTAGAAATTACCCATGTAGAAATAACTTGTACTTTTAAAGTAATTTAAATAATCTGAAATATTTTGTTTAATAATAATGGAATTGCTATTTTAAAAACAATTTATTCGTATTTTTGCTTTACTACAAATCCGTTTAAAATAAGTAATTGGCTGCTGAATTTTAAATTGACTTTACTTGCCTTCAACGATGTTTAGAGCTATGTATACCAAATATTGTTTACATGAAAACTTACTTACTACTTTGCTTCTATTTTCTAGTAACTTAAATTAAAATAAATATAAGGATAAAAATAATTAATTGTGAAAATAATCCTATTACTTTGGGGTGTTGTAATTTTATGCTTAATAAATATTGTTTTGAGTACCTTTTCAAAAATGTTTTTTATCTTTCTTGTTTTGGGCAGAAACATACCAATTTTTTTTTCTAAAGAGGAATTATTTAATTATGCAAAATTAGAATTTTTTGTTTTAATATGATACGAATGTTACACTTATTATAACCTATTTTTCAAGTTTTATTTAATACGCCAGAAACATATGGTAGAAATATATTTGTTACACGCCTTTTGGTTTGTCTCAAATTTGGATATTTAAATTTGAGAAAACTATTTATAAAATTACGAGAATAATTATTTGGAACAAAATTTTCTTAAAAACTCCTTTTAGGGTCTTATTTGGTGAGTGGATTAAAAATTAAAATATCTGTTTGTATTTATAAATTTTGATTTAAAACTATTTACATCTTGATTATTAGAATGTCAAGAAAAGAAAGTTAAAAGTTTTTGAAATAAATAGTAGGTTTTTTTGTATTAATGTGTGTTTAAATATTATTTAAAAATATCAGTCTATGAAGACTTAAAGCCTAAGTACCGTGGGTATTGTGGGTGTCTTAAATAAAGTAAGTGGGACGGATAAAGGAATGAACATACTAGGAAGCTTGGGGCGTCTGAAGGTAAACTGTAAAGGGGTGCATAGGATGGCACTATGAGCTGCTATAAGAGAAGTCAAATAGGTTAGAAGGCATAAAAAAACTGTAAAAGACTCACAGATCCCCTACAGCTCATCGATTAGCAAATTTAAAAAGTCTTTTAATCAAAGTGAAATCAATAATAAAACGAACGGTTTTTTTTCGATGAAATGGAAAGTGCTTGGAGTTGTAAGGAATGTCATTTCCCAGACGTAGGAACAATATGCCAAAGAAAATCTGATTTGATATACATACAAAGTATACAAAGTAGAAGGGAAAAGTACTTTATGGTTCAAAAGACAAATCTGGGCTTTTTTGAAGATGCTGTGGATATAGATATAATGTGTTTATGCCAGTTAAGATCATTCCCGAAAGTAACGCCTACAAGGGTTTTAGTGACTCTTTGTTCTGCACTAAGTGGTCACTCATAAGAAAAAGATGAGTATAAGAGATTATTTTGCGATAGCGAACATGATTGTGTTTTTAATTCATTAAACTTGACAGTATTTTTGGTGCTTGGATCAAGTAATAATTAAAGTCCTGTTAAAAAAATCTTCATTACCCCACATTTGTTTTCTTATCAATTTTATAGACTGTGGTCAGCAAAACTTTGGACGGGATTAATCCTGAAAGCGAGAAAATCCCTATTGTAAAGTAGAAATAAAGTTTGTGCCGGTACTGAACTCTAAAACACCCCCGCATTAATTGGTGGAAGCTAAAAGAGTGCCTATCCATAATAACCCACAATAATCAAATAATAGTTAAACTGAGATCAGAAACAAACTTTTGGTGAAAGACCGTAGAAAGAAGGTTTACTAACGAGCGCATTATGCCTGACTTGATGAAAAACCTTCAATATATCAAGAGCAAAAAATGTGGAATTTACCAGGACCTCCAAAAGGCTTGTTTTGTTGTGCGAGACAAGAAAATATTTGCTGTGGATCTTTTGTGACAAAATAAACTAAAATACGTTTAAAATAAAGATGAGTAAGCGTCCTTTTTTTTAAACAGTATCGCCCAAATGTGATATTTATTAGTATTAAAATATTTTATATATTGTAATCTGGCGTTTTTTTGGAAAAAATATTTTTAAACCTAAAAGAATAAAAAACTGATTTAATTATTTTAACTTAAATATCACAAAAAAACAGTTATAATTACACGGTAACATAAATTTAAGCAATCTAGGGAATCCCTAGGACAACCTGTAAACTTATTTTGATAATAATTTTCCAAAGAGTTCTTACTGTGCGATATATTAATTGGAAGTAGATAATTGGCTGCTGATTTCAACATCCACCTTAATTGATCCTTGGCGCTATCAAGAACTTGAAACCGGTATTGTTGGGAGAGAACAAACCTACTGGGGCACGCGTTTAACTACTTCGATATAAATTACATGTAATAAGTATTTGACGATAAACAAGACATTAAATACCCTTTTAAATACTTAATGTCAATAAATTTTCACATTCATCACATTACGTACCTATATTGTAAATTACAAATTTATGTGCAATCATATAAAGGGTTATAAATTTAAAAAATATAACATACCGCACCTAAATGACGTAATATCTGTATGTACAATATTACAATTTATTTAAAAAATATCAATAACCTTCCAAATACATATGCCTTTAAATGTAAATGTTACTCTTTTCATACGATGCAAATTTAAAATTAAAATATCACGAAAATCGATAAGTTTAGAGTAGGCACCAAGTATTAATAATATTAAAAACGAATAAGTTATGATTAAAAAATGAATAAAATTGCTCTAAGCTACGTAACTGATCCATAATATTACCAAAAGTATGTCATCAAAAGATGTTCTTCGGTTAATATTCCAATTTTGTCATATTTTTCACAAGAAAATCTGCCCTTGTTAATAATATGTTAATAAGTACGATATACATGTTTCCTTGATTACTACCGGAGGCAACGCAGCCTCCTGAGGATAAATCTTTCATTTTTTAAATACCAATCATCCTTTAGTCTTGTTCCTTCTACGAGTCTGTATAACCCCGAGACTGGTTGGTTCATATATTCCTGTGGGCTCATTTTCAAATGCCCAAATATTGCTTATCTTTTGTGATTCAACGCTTTACATTCGCACAGGATATGGTAGGCTGTTTCCTCCTCCTTGTCGCACATTCTGCAACCCAAGTCCCCATTGTTTGAGCCTATCTTAGGTAGGCGTCCTCTTAGGTTATCCTGCCCTGTTAGCAGCCCTATTGTTATGCGAAGTATTTTCTTACTTTGTCTAGTATTTATTTCTTCGTTCTTTTGGATGGACCCTTTATGAAGCTTTTTCCATGTTTTACGTTACGTCCTGGGTTACGGCAGGTTGAATTTTCGTATTTTTTATATATTCCAACATCAGTTTTGTAATTTATGATATTACGGATATTACCAATCAAGACGATTGTCTTTAACAAGTGTGCTTTGATCTCTACAGAATATTTTTTCTTTTCCATTGCCATATATCTGACAAGAAAAGATTAAAGTGATTTCAACACACTTAAAATAGGTCAATGCGATCTTACTCATGCATATCTACTAAATATTGCAGACCTCTTCACTTCAATTTTTGTTCCACTTAACGTTGGTATACCAAGTTAGACACCTTTTAATTGAATGTGCTAATTTTAACCCACACATAATATTAAACAACCAAAAGACTAACTATCTAGCTGATTAGCTAGATAGTTAGTCTTTTGGTCGTTTAATATTCTGTGTGGGTTAAAATTAGGACATTCAATTAAAAGGTGTCTAACTTGGTATACCAAGGTTTAGTGGAACAAAATTAAGTGAAGAGGTCAAATTTAGTAGATATGCTGAGTAAGATCCATGACATTTAAGTGTTGAAATCACTTTAACTTTTCTTGTCAGATATATGGCAATATAAAAGAAAAAATATTCTGTAGAGATCAAAGCACACTTGTTAAAAATATGGCGTTTCCACTTTGTCTGGCATTTAGTTTTGACTCTAGGAAGTAGATCTGAGCATTTGGAGTCATAGCTATCTTAAAGGCTGGAGGATTGTTTAGCCAGGCACACTTGGCTTGGTACGAATAGAAAGAAAAATTGTTATGTTTATAGTAAAGTGCGATAATTATGTCGTGAATGCGGCTCAAAAAAGTTTTGCGAGACAGGGTTTTCTTTAGACTGTTTTAAAATCACTAATAATAAAAAATGTTTAAGTTTTCCTATTAAAGGAAGTCAATAGCGGCCTTTATGGCAAACAGTTCTGCACTAAGTATAGGTGCAGGTTAAATAAGGAGTAGCATTGGAATTTAGTACCAGTACTTGTGTGTGGTTCCATCTTAGAGTCAAATTTTCAAAGATATACCTAAAGTGAATAGACACAATAACTATTATTTAAACTAGACTAAAGCATTAAAAAAAATATTAAGTTTTACAGTTATAATACTTTTTTACACTATATAATGCATTGCATATATGGTAAAATAATAAAAAAAACAAATAAAGGACAGTTTTTTACTATAAAGATGGTCATTATGACATATTTTAAGATCACTTATTTTAAAATAAATGTAATATTTTAATTGTTTTTGGTTAACATAATAAAAGTTTAATTAGACCAACCTAGTAAATTAATTTCTATTCTATGCTATGTTCCATAAAAGATCATAAATATAAACACCAACAAATGTTAGGTTACTTTTGTAACTATCACATCTATTGAAATATAGTTTGCAATGTTATTGTTATTGATATAAATAAGGCTTTGTGTATACTATAGAATATAATTCATTAGGTGAATATATTATAACCTAAACAGAATTATATTGGAGTTCTGTTTAATAACAGAGGTAGAAATTTATACAAATAAACTAGATGTTAATGAATGGGATGACAACCTAAAATTTATATTTTATTTATAGTGGCATATGGGGTTAATCCAGTAAAAGCAATAAGAAGAAAAAGAAAGTATTATTTTGACATTTTACGTTTGTACAAAATTAACATTTTTTTGGCACCAGCCTGAATTTCTACAAAGCGTTTGGTATTCTTTAATTCAGAAAAATTTTAATATTATGTTTAAGGTATTTAGTCTGTTATGTACAAAAAAAGTATTATTTAATGGTGTTTATTATTATAAATTAAAAATATTAAAAAATTCTTCTTATCATATACTTAAGTATAAGCATTGTTATATCTTTGTCCATTTTCTTATTTTGGCAAGTAAAACTATTAAATTCGTACATTATTTATTAAGTAGCCCTTATTTAGATTATTAAAAAGAAAAGTAGTATCTCTGAAACTCAAAGATATGCCGAAATATTACGATTTGTGATTATTTATATGTTAGTGTAGTAACATTTTTCTTAAGTTTTATATTTATTTTTTTTAAAATGTCAATTTTCTATTACTTTCTTTAGGAAACTTTTATAAACAAATAATACCTAAAATAAATTGCTTTTCGGATATTTTCAAATAAACTTGTATTAAGTAGCTATACATAAGGAATGCGGAAATTAAAGAACCGCCATATTTTACCTATTTTTTACAATTTGAGCAAAACAGGTGGCACTCAAAAATCAAAATTTAGGAGTTGTACCAGAACTAGAAAGTGTTATAAAACTCTTATTTTTAATTTGCGTCTTTATTGTAACATATTAATACACACTATATGAAATGGCAAATGCGTTTATCAAATAATATACTGGCTATACAGCTTCGAATTATTTTTCTATATTTTCTTAACCATGGTACAAGCTAGCCAATGAAAAACTTATTACGATTGCTATTTAAAGGTCAAATTTGGGCATAAAGTATATATAGAATGACTCCTTTGCGACCTAAATTTTAAATTCTAGCATCATAAGAGTATTTTCAAAATTTGGCAATAAAACCGATCGAGGTACATCGCTCCGAGTTGTGGAGCTGTGAAACTCTAGCATTTAGAAGAGACTAAATTTTTATATGTTGAGTTAAGCGACATATCATTTTACAGAAAATATCGCGTTTATTTATTAACTACAATAACTAGTTAAAAGTTCAAAAGCAAATTTAAAAGAAAGGTTTAAATTGGTTTGCTATCAGACTAACGATTTGGATGCATATATGATACCTATAATAAAATTTATCTAAAATTCTGAACTTATATATTTTCAACATGTAATGAAGAACAAGAATCTTTATACGTAACAAAGTTTACTTACATTAATAATGTAAGAACCGTTTTAGACAATTAAGAATTCTTGTAAAACTTAACAAAATTCTAATGAAAATTTTTATAAGATTTTTGGTAATTGAACATTTATTTGTGTTTCATACTTACAATAAATTTCAGTAGAATTATTGCTAGAAATTATGTGATGCTTATGCGCACAAATGCTTATTTTATAAACAGCAATAGAATTAAGTACTTTAACATAACCTAGAAGGGTGAGAAGTTAATAAATAAAAAAGGTTTTTGTGTTCCTTAAATTTACGTCAGATATAGATAAACAGAAATTGTTACTATAAGGTGTGGTACTAGTTAGCTAGCTCCTTTTTACTCTAGAATATTTCTCCATAATATTACTAACCCCATTCTGCGTTGATTTTTGCGCCAATTCTCGAAAATATGGAACATGTTAAATATTTTCATTACAAAAATTCTAGTAAGAATTATTGAACGTATAATACAGAAAATAAGTATTGTGTAATTTTTCTGCACAAATATAGCATGGTATCCCTACTGCCACCCCTCGATGCGACTTTTTTGCATTTACGGAGCAAATATATTATTAATTAATTTGTAATATTTAAATATTGTTCTATGCTATCTTAATGAAATTTTAAAAAACGTTTAGTTTATTTTAAGGGGTAAAACCATATTTGCATTACAAAAACCGATTAAAGATTTAAATCCCTTAAGAGCAACTACAAAAACTCTTCCGGGCAAATAACTAAATAGAAATAAATTTATTTCTTTTTTCGGGCCCGTCACAAATTACTCAAAGCCGCTCCGAATTCCAAACTGGCATCCTTAGTTCGTCCAACGTTGCCAGGTTAGATAGCCATATTGGCCTAATAACATCATGTTTAGATTTAAATTAAGCCTTCAATTGTGATTTATTTTAAAAAGCATTACATAAATATAAAAAACTATAAAAATGTATTTATTTTATTCTATAAATTATATATTTGTTAATGATTTAAAACTAATATTGGTCCTCCGTTTTTGCTAAAATTAATTTAGGTTAAAAAATTACAACAAAATTTTTAATAAAAAACACAAGAAACACTACAAGTAAATTTTTGTATATATCTATCTTCCTTTATTGCATTCACTAATACAAAAAAGTAAAAAGAGAAACCAGACACGTCTCTTGACCAAATAGTAAGGAGGATTATAGTTGATCAGTATAAGAATGAAAATTCGGTTCTTTTTGGAAATAATAAAAAACATAGAAAGTAGCTAAAAAGGTTCGATTTGAACTGGCGGCCGCCTTTGCTTTTTATAATGTGCGGCTTTCCGCACGCGTGTGTAAAAATAGTCCATATAAAAAGCAAAGGCGGCCGCCAGTTCGAATCAAACCTTTTTAGCTACGTATTTTTTATTTTTTTCTTCTTTTCAAAGAGCACCAAATTTTTATTCTTATACTGATCAAACTATACTATACTATGTTCTTAAGATAAATCTTAAGAGATCTTAAGAAAAACATATACGTTAAATGTTAAGTTTTGTGATCTTAAATAACAGAGAAACATGTATATAAGAATATTATGTTTTTCTCGCAGTGCTTAGGGACCGATGTAAGAGGCGTGATGACGGGCAATTTCCTGTTCCAAATCAAAACCAAAATATCCTACAATTTTGTCAATTAAAATATTACAAAAAGGTCTATTCTAAAAACATAAAAACATTAACTACAAATGAAGATTTTTTCTACCAATAAATTTCTTTAACGCCACAACTCGGAAAAATCTTATTCTTTCTGTTTCATTTTTTGTTGCCATTTTTTTGTAACAATTTTTTTATATTTTTATGTACTTCTTATTATGGTTTTTATCGCAATTATTTTATTAAAATTTATTTTAGATTTTCTTTGAGGTCGGGGTTAAGTCTTAATACTTCTAAATTTAGAGCAGTCTTAAATTTTTAATAAACGGATATTACGTTAGAAATAGTAAAAAACTTTTTTTAAAAATATTTGTCTTCAAAAAATATTTCTTATAAAAAATACATTTCTAAATAAAAAAAACCTTTAAAATATTTAAGAGTTTAATGAAGTATAACCTAACCCTTGTTTTACCTTGTTAGGACTTCTTTAAGTGTTCTTGAGATATTTAAGTAAAAAAGGTCAAAAACAGGATCATTCCTCAAATGTTTTTAATCAAAATATTCATTTTAATTACATATATATATATATATATATATATATATATATATATATATATATATATATATATATATATATATATATATATATATATATATATATATATATATATATATATATATATATATATATATATATATATATATATATATATATATATATAATATTCCAGGATAATTTAAAAAAAATTTTTTTATTTTGATTTTTGAAAAAATTTTGATAAAAATTTTTATTTAAAAAAAATAAATTATAAAAATTTAAATATTTTATATTTAAAAATTTTAAAAAATTAAATATAAAATAAAGTGCATTTATTTGAGAAGATATGGAAATAAGTCACTGGAAAAAAAGTTGTTCAAAATTAAGAGGGTTCAAATCCAATTTTCGAAAAATTGGCCTACTTTTTTTTATTTGTGATTAAGATTTCATTATAAATTAACTAATTCCAAATTTTTTACTAGTAGGCGTTGATAGTGGAACATTGAACTTGCTTTTATAATTCATTCCATAGTATTGTCGCTTAAAAACTTACTTTACAGAAAAAAATTTCTTTGAATGCTATGGGAAAGGTGAAAATGTTATGTCGAGTTATTCAGGAATTTAAAAAAAAAATTCCCCAAGTGTCCGTTTCTGAGAATAGTTGCCGTAAAATAATTTTGAAGTTTTTAACACTGTCTCATTGTTGCGAATACCTAAAGAAAAAAAAAGATAGATGAAAATGATGCAACACTTTGTTGGTATTACATTCTAGAGGAAACCCGACATTATCATTAAGAAAAAAAGCTAAAAAAACTCCAATTTGTTAAAAAGTCGCATATTCAGAGATATTAAAAAACAAGATACATCCATACAAGCCGTTTTTAATCATGTTTTGGAAATCGGCGATGAGGAAAAAAGTTTGGATTTCTGTTTGTGGGTTGGCAGTATGGAAAGAGATTTTCATAAGAAAATAATGTTTTCTGATGAATCAACTTTTTCGACCAATGGTGTTGTGGCTTCGCAACATGCACGATATTGGAGTGACTCTAATCCGCATTTTCGAATACCACGGGGCGTCAGTACTGTGTCAAAGTAAATGTGTGGTGCGCCATTTCATTACGGAATAATAGGGCCATTCTTCTTTGACAACACTTGTAATGCGAATAGTTACATAGCTATTTTAAAAAAAATTTTCTTGACGGTGAATTAGACAATCTTCCATTAGACTACCGTTGTTCATTTTATTTCCAACAAGATGGATGCCCAGCACATTATGCGGCAACGGTTAGACAATGGTTAGACCGGGGTTTCCAGACCACTGGATTGGGAGAAAGGCCCCAGTCCAGTGGCCTCCTAGGAGTCCAGATTTAACTATAAGGGTTTTTTTTTCTTATGGGGCCGTTTAAAAACAAATTGTTTATCGTACACCTCTAATAAATGCCACGATATTAAAAAAATTTTTTAATCACAAATAAATAAAAGTAGGCCTTTTTTTTTCGAAAATTGGTATTAGAGACTCCCTTTTTAATTTTGAACAACTTTTCCTAGTGACTTATTTCCATATCTTCTCGAATAAATGCACTTTACTCTTGTATCATTTTAAGTTTTTTTAATTTTCGAACACCCCGTATAAAATATTTTAAAAAAGTTTCTATCCCAATCTTATTTTTAGAAGTAAAAAAATTTTTTTTTTCAAGAGTAGCTTTTTTCGATAAAATCAAAAAAAAAAAAATTTTCCTCTTCAACACCTTATCCGTGGACATACTGTTTTATATATATATATATATATATATATATATATATATATATATATATATATATATATATATATATATATATATATATATATATATATATATATATTAATGTATGTGCTTTAAAGTTATTAAAGAAAATATAATACCCATAGACAACGGAAAAACAACTAAATTTAAAAGTGGCATGGAATTATTTAACGTTATTAAAACGTTACAAATTAAAACAACGCAGGCGGTAGTATAACCAAATTAAAAGTATGACCAGTCAAAAAAAAAATTTTTATGAAAAAAAAAAAAATTTTCCGTTGAGATTTTTGCTGCTGCTAGTAAAAATGAAGATAAATATGCGTAATTACATTTATCAAATATATTTATTTAATATATATTTTTTCCCATTTTCATGACACAAACCATATTTTAAAAGTAAAATTGGACTTTCTAATTTAATAACTTTCCAAACCACTCTTAATTAATCTTTTATATTTGTTATTACGTTTAAATTAAAAATTACAAAAATTACAATTTAAATTAATTAAAAATTTGTTTGTCACTAACTTGTTAAGCTATACCACGAAAAAATAAAAAAGCAGCTTATAATTAGGTGCGACTGTGGTGTTTATTTTCACTAATAACAATAATGACGGCTTAGGCAAAGAGGTTGGTTTGGGGTTTTATACGCTCAACACTACAAAAGGCTTCTAATTTCGCCGAGCTAGATGCAATAACGCTAGAGGTTTAAAACCACAATTAGAGTAATGATTGCTATTTGACTATTGTCTTTCTAAGTTATCTAGCTTATTTAAGCGTCGCGTTGTTTAAAATAAGATGCTGTTTTGTTCTCAATGTAGTATACATAGAGCTTATACCTATTAAATTATTATTTAAAATTATGTTTAATGAATAAAATAAAAAAAAAAAAAAAAAACTAATTTGACTCATATTTATAACACTTAATATCAAAGAGCTAAAATTATACGCATTCTAGATATCTCAAAAACTACCTTATCTATTCTTGTAAAACGAATTCTTTTTTTTTTTTTAGTGTTGTAGAAATGTTATTTAACTTGAGTGGATAATTCCACTTACGTAATGATCTCACAAGAAATCTGAAAAATCGAAATTAGCTATCGGATAAAAAGAAAGAAGAGAAAATGTAACTGATTAAAAGAATCGATAAATTTACGGATCTGTCAATCGTGTCGTCAATCATGACCCAGTATCCCAAGTAGCAGTTATAGCCAAGAGTAATAATTATACATTACATTGGCATCACCGTAACGTGCAAAGTTCAATGAGATAAATCTTTTTCACACAATAATGACCATAAGGACTTCAATATAAATTAATGATTTCAATAACACTAAAATCTTGGACTTCCATTGTCTTTATTTGTTAATTGATACACAACGTTTCGGTTGGTGATGTATCTCCAACCGTTTTCAAGTAATCAAAGTGATCAAAGTTATAACTTAAAAACGGTTGGATATACATTACTAACCGAAAAGTTGTGTATCAATTAACAGATAAAGACAATGGAAGTCCAAGATTTTTAGTGTTATTGAAACCATAACATTGTCTAACACTTTTAAATAAACATAAATCAATTAATTACATTGTTGCAAATTTTACAAAAACTTTCCTTAAATATTACTTGTGTAGCGACTGTTTTTTAATTAATCTGTCAATGATTCTGTCATTGTTTTAGTCGCAGAAATTTTTTGTCAAATACTATTCCTGGCCAGATTTTAAGCTGTATATTTTTGCGTGGTTTCAAATTTTGCTTTCGAAAATATAACTCATTCTGCTTCTCAAAAAGACTTAAGCTTTGCTCTGGTTATTTTTTAAAAACGTTAAATATTCAAAAGCAAGTACTACTTGACACCAAGCAAAAAATATCCGTCCAAATCTAAATACTGTTCCGTAACACCCTGTATAAAAATACGGATTCTGATTTTACACTTTTTTATTGAAAATCAGGTTTACAAACGTTTTTATGGTAAAAATTCAACGTAGCGTAATTATGGCAACTCCTTAACCTCCAACTGTCTGTCAACTTCTACTTTCTGTGAAAGGCAGAAATAAACTGGCCCGTGCGGACTTTCTTCGCGCTTTATATAGTAATGTGGAAAAGAATGGGAAAGTCTGGAAAGGTCTGGAATTAGCTGAAAGAATTCTTTTACTATAGGATGCAAGAAAAGTGTAAAATGAATGTCTTCAGCGCCCACAGGATAATCCGCAATAGCCGTTAAAAAAGGGTGAAAATAAGGTAATTTATTTCAAATAAATTATTTACCTAAATAAAATAATTCTAACCTACAATTCTATTGACTAAACATATATTTTTAGAGTCCGTAACAATACTTATGGTATTACCTGATAATAATTCTAAAAGTAGATTACACAGAGTTTTCCAAATAAGAGATTTGCCTTACCAATGGCGGCCAATTCTTATTAGTCAGAATATAAAATTATATAAATTAGCACACTAATAGCATTTTTTACGTCTTTGACAGTTACAAATGCAAAAAGCAATTGACAAAGTTGTTTTTAAGTTTAATAGTAAAATAGCATATTTCTTTGAATGAACCGCCCCTTATATTATATCACCATTAAAAAGGTCTCTTAAGAGCTTTAAAAATACCACATTTAATACGTCTCTTTTTAAAAGTTTCGAAAATATGGGCAATCTTTAACATAGTATATTGTATGGTACATTCCACAATAAATCATTGATTTCTCGACCGCAATAAAATTTAATTGACAACCCTCAGTGTAAACCCAGTCATAAATAAGTTGCCTGACAAATATTATTGTGTAGGCACCGCACCTTTTAAAAGGGTACAGGTCCTGATTACCTACTTATATCAATAGTTTAGGATAGCTATTTTGGATGCTTAATAACACACACGAGAATACCTTAATAAACTCCAAACGACTGATGAACTAAGACGAAAAGACTCTGCTTTTTATTGAACACCTGCAATTTGCCTTTAACCTACATAATATACCAAAAAGTAGGTACAATAATAAATAAAGGAAATTTTAAGTCCGGACCTACATGCGGATACCCAAATTTATGGAGTTTTACAAGTAACAGTAGCAGGTAAAACGAGAAATCAACGAATTATTGTGGAACGTACAAAAAGTTTTGAAAACAGCATTTTTCACACGATTGTCCCAGTTTAATATCATAAGTCACATAAGTGTGAAAAATATTTTTTTTAAACGAGTACACTATACTTATTCTACGACTGCACTGTTTTAGAACTTTGGCGTATCATTAAAGTATTTTTTACACGACGTTATATCGAAATTATATGGTCTTTTAATACAAAAAGGGAAAATATATGGACGGTAATCCAGCAACCATCGCCTTCTCGATCCATGTTTACTGAAAGTTGATTGGTACTTTGAAGCCTCCTTTAATAGCGAAGATATCGGTGTATGAATAAAATATCAAGTAGACCATATTTTTCACACTGTCTAAACCGTGCGAAAAAATTTCACTTAGATCTATAAAATAAGTTACTTTTACGCCTTGCTTTAATCATATTTGATTAGTTCACACGGGCTCCATTGGTGTTTATATAGCAATTTTAGAAAACATAATTTTTAGTTACGTGTCAAATAAATACCTAACTTATCTCTCTCTATACCGGGTGGTGCGTCGCCGAGCGGAACATAGAAAATCCCATGTAAATTTTAAGGGGGTCAATAATTGGTCCCCTGTACATTTTACAGAAAAAATGTAAGATAACTTTTTGAAGAGACCAATCTGACAAGCCCTCGTGCCAGGTTTTAAAAAACTTTAATAAGCGTATCTTGAATTATTTAATTAAATGTAATTGCAAAATTACCAAATTTTCGGTTCAGGTAAAACCAAACAGACACCAGTAAAACGAATATTGTCCCTGACATAAGGAAAAGTGTCAATAAATCGGTAACAGTCAGTATTTGCAAAAATGAATTATATAATCGACGAAAAAGTATCCATAATTAAGTGGCATTATACGGGAAACAGTTTTAGAGCAGTATCAGTAATGTTTTTTGGTTTATTTCCCCACCAAGCCCATTCCATCCATTTTAACTATTAAACGTATTGTCAGTAAGTTCGACTACAAAGGTACCGTAATAAATAATTGTGAATGTTCAACTCAGGATATCGAAAATAGAGCCGAAGAAAGAGAGAACAGAGATCTTAATATTCTATTAAGTGTGGAGAAAAACAAAATGGTTAGTACGAGGGTTCTTGGGCAAGAGGTTAATAAACATCATACAACGGTATTGCGCACTTTGAAAAACACAAATATTATTCGTATAAATTCGAAAAACATCAAGAGCTGCAGGAAGGAGATAAAGAGCGAAGAATGGCATTTTGTTTTGAAATGATGACAAGAGCAAATAACGATAGGAATTTTTTAAGAAATTTTTGTTTTACCGATGAATGTACGTACATTCACCCTTAGCAACAACCAAATGTTTAGAATTGCCGGTATTGAAGCCAAGAAAATGAACATCGCTTTGTTTATATGACATAATATCCAAACAAATGTATTCGTGAACCTATCGGACACCATATCTTGGGCCAGACTCATGACGCAAACCTATTTGACTTATTTCAATCAAATTGACAATGCTTGGAAAGTCTGTTGGGGTCATCTTAAAATGTGGTTGCCCCGCGTATTGTTAGAGGTATCTGGAAAATGCTTAACGGATAATCAGTACCGGATACTTTGGCCAGCAGGTACCTGATCTTCACCGAATGACTTTCGTGGGTACTAAAACTGTCATTATAAATTAAAAAATCAAACGTTAGAGAATGTAATAAAATTTCGCAATATCAACTTAGCAACGTTAGAAATGAATTTAATGATCGGTTGGGATATTGTTTAGCTGTTCATGGGGGGTTGTTTAAACATTTGATAAATTATTGTAATATGTAATTCTCTATTATTTTTTAAAAAATTATTGATTTTATTTCATTTTATTTTTCCACACCTAATAAAATATTAACATTAAGTTCTCTCTTCTTTTGGAATTATTTTCGATCTTCTGAGTTAAACATTTACAATTATTTATTGCAATGGCTTTGGTCTTGAATTTACTGACAATACGTTTAATGGTTAAAATGGAGCATATAGGCTTAATGGAAAAATAAATTGAAAATATTTCAGATACTGCTATTGGTTTAATTAAATTGTAGTATGATTGATGAAATGAAAAAAAACATTTCTTGTATTTGGCTGTACGTCAGATTTGACAAAGTCTTATATCAAATTGTTTGCTGGTGGCTGGTGTCTGTTTGGTTTTACCCGAACCAAAAAATTTGGTAATTTTGCAATTACATTTAATTAAATAATTCAAGATTCGCTTATTAAATTTTTTTGAAACTTGGCACAAGCGTTTGTAAGATTCGTCTCTTCAAAAAGTTATCTTACATTTCTTCTGTAAAATGTACAGGGGAGCCAATAATTAACCTCTTTAAATTTATATGGGATTTTCTATGTTCCGCTCGGCGACACACCATCCGGTATGCACTAGTTACCATCAGATTACTAGTTAAAAAATTATTTAAAATACAACTTGTCTGTTTTTTCAAGTGAAATGTTAATATAAAACCGTAAAATATGAAAGTGATAAACACTAACTTTTTTAAACAGCAGATATAGTGGGTAAGTTTAAGATATTATAGTTATTCGTTAAAATTAGTACGCATAGATTTGAATTTATTACTCTTAAAAATGGGTGCTAAATTTAACACTTTAATTCTTAAGGTTTAATTGTGTTAACAACAACCATAACAACATGTTACAGCTCTTTTTTATTTTAAGCTGGTGTATTATTATTACAAAATTATTATTTTTGCGCTTTTACACATACATTACAATAATTAAGAGTTAACATACGGACACACTGTATAGTAAAAGAAACCAACGCGATACATCCTACTTCTAAAAATTTTTATAGAAACTCACTCCATTTAATCTGCGTAACCTACAAGCACTTTTGTTTTCACCCGCAACAAGGCAGAGCAGGCCCGAAAAGATTTTGCACGTCATTCCGAGCCTCATTTGTCGATTGCCTGACAGCCTCTCCCCAAATGAAACGTTTGCGGGCTATTTATCAATTTCGGCCACAATCATTCTTCGCTACCCGTCACTCGAAAACCGTATACTCCTTAAGTCTAAGCGAATATGTTTTTGTTATGGAATCGCTTTAGTTGTAGGTTTCTATGCTTTCGGAGAAATTAAAAACCTTTGTAGATGTTCGCACTTGAGAAAATGTACTCATTGTATACAGTTTTGCTTAAGTGTCTTTCATTGATATATTGTTTTTATAAATATATACATAATTTTAATACAAGTAAGCTAAGCTTAACAGCTTTTTTACAGAACTAATGATGCTAAACACAGTTAAATATTATTGGATCCAATTTAATTTTCTACACAAAATTTCTTTGTTTCAGACCGGCAAGCACTTCCATCGCACCTCGCTTCTCATCAAAGCCTTCAATCACAAGTTCCGTCTAGATCTAGAGCTCAATACGTAAGTATCGTTTAAAAAAAGTTTCTTTTTAAATGATGTAGTTGTGTGTATTAAGATTTTAACGTATTATGTGTTTTAATGCTAACGTGTTTACGTGTCAAATTCAATTGTCTCTTAAGTCCAATGGGGGCAGTTATGTGACCATTTAAACAATCCTTTAATCCAAATAGACCCAAAAAATTACGTTTTCTAAATATTGGGTAGTAATTGTAATTTAATTAAAATTAACATTTATACTACCCATCAAACGTTAATAAAATGTACACTTTAAACACCGGTTAAATCAATAAATTACCTATTTTAAGCCTGTTTTACACATGCCAATTTTCTTAACAATTTCTTGTCAAAAAATTAATGAATTTCTGTTTTTGAAATGGTGCTCTGCTTTCCACGTTTTAAATTTCTTGACAATATCTTAGTTTATGCAGTGTTATGAATCATTGCGATCAGCCCTTTTTTTGATGGATGACTGGTAAGTTAACCTGCCTGGATTACTTTTATGTGATTGTATTTGTCGTTCACTTTTTGTCTTGCTTTTTAAGTTGTTGTTTTTCTTATATAAAAATTGACTACAAACATATATTTGGACAAAACAAAAAAAATCGAAAAATTTCTAACCCCACAATAACTCATGTTGGTAACTTGGGATAAAACAAATATCACTAAAATTTTCACAAGCTTCGCCAATAAATAGGAGCAAGTTCAAATTTATTTTCAATAAACGGACGTACAAAATTCTGGTAATAATACGGTAATTACACGTCAAAATAAATTGCACAATTTATTGTTTAATAAATTAGGTACGTGTAAAACAGGTTTTACTGTCGCTTTTTTTATTAAGTTTTTAAAGCACCCCTTATTATATTTGGCAGGAAGATTTTTTAGAAAAAAGAAATTGTTACATAAAAAAATAGTAGGTGGGGATATAATATCTGTTGGAATCAAAAATTTTAAACTATTTGCTACGGCTAGAAACAGCAGCATTTTTTTAATATAATTGAAACAATTTGCCAAGAAGTAAATTTTTATTACACTAGGGTCAAATTATTTTTTAGTTATTAAAAAGGGGTGCTATAAATAAAAAAGAATATTATGTTTTATTTTACAATATTACGTTAACCATTTGGTTTTTCTGATTATTAAAATATTTTATGAGAAAATTATGTTAGTCATTTAGCGGTGGGGTACTAAGGATATATAATTTTTTAAGAAGAGGATTTACAGAAACACCCAAAAAAGTTAAAATAGGGACTATTTCTTTTATTATGAGAGATGGATAATAGCTGAACCACTGGGTGTGTCATTCAATTAACAGACTTTTATAACAATAATTTTTCAAAAGAATTTTAATTATTAGAAAAATATATGTTTTATTTACCTTACTAAATAAATGCAAAAGTAATATCTTAAAGTTTTACCATCCAGAAAAATCCAAAATATACGAAATTGCTTACGTTTTAACAGCAGTTTACTATGACTCTTAAATGTTTTCTGGCAACATACTGATGTTTTTGGACATGTTTACTTTTTGAAAGAATATTGTAATGGTGTTTATTTGTAAAACGGAAAAGGAATTTCAACTTTGCATCACGTTTGTTAAAATAATTTTAATATTTTCAAAAACCATTGAGAAAACATTTAATAACGAATAAAATAATGGAATCACTTCAACAAATGCCCAAAATGTCCTCCATTCACTCCTAGGCATTTGTTGAAGTGATTTCATTATTTTATTCGGTATTAAATGTTTTTTTTAATTTAATGTTAACTATTTTTTGACTGTGTAATAAAATGTTTAAATGCAAATATTTCGAAAACGGTTTGTTTATTCGAAATAAATGTAGTACACCGTTTTTTCTTAAAAGTCACCACTCTATCACATACTTGCATAATAATAAAATGGTTAGAGTAAAAAATTTATGGCACGAAACAGCTTGTAAATATGGTGACTCGTCTGGAACTGATCATTACTTTCAGACATGTCACCAGACAATCAAGAACTTAAAAATGCCAAATGAGATTTCGGCGAAACGTCGTTCCTCTACCCAAATGAACGGATTGAAACCCTGGAATATATATATATATATATATATATATATATATATATATATATATATATATATATATATATATATATATATATATATATATATATATATATATATATATATATATATATATATAATATATATATATATATATATATATATATATATATATATATATATATTATATAGTATAGTAAAAATATATTTTGTTGAGGCTATATCTCTATAAACGTAGTTAAGAAACTTAAATCGACTCAATAATACGACTTACTTGATTTCCTTTTTAATAAGTAAAAAAAGGAATCGAATTAAGGGAATCGATTTCTATTTATCAAATCATGAATCCGGATTATTTTTAGTTTTTATATTTAAATAATATAATTTAACGGGAAGTTTTACTGTTTAATAATTTTTCTGCTGACGGAATATAAAAATATATATAAATTTTAAATTTATTTTGTAAGACACACTAAATAGAAATAAAAAATGTCCCGTTTAAAAGTCCCTCGAGTTTATCTCAAGAATACCATATTAAAAAATTATGAAGATCGAGCAATTAAAATTTAAGATCAAATATATGTTAGTAAAGTGTATGCCTGTTTTTGGATACCACTTGATATGGTTATAAAAAATGTTTCATTTAAATGTTGTTTCTTTGGACCTGAAAAACAACATATTTTTGTTAAAGATTACATGTTAGGCGTGTGGTGTTTTTATTTAAAGATTTGTTTTAACTGCGGATATTTTAAAAATCATTACTTTTTATTTCCTTAAATCAATGATGCTGGTTAAGAATCTTGGGTAAAAATTTTAAAATTTAAAATGGAAGATTTGAAATGGCGGATTTTGAATTTTATAAACCTATTTGCCTCAAATTCTGGATATAAGGGTTTTTGAGGGTACTAAGTCAAAATTTGAAAATTATCAATCTTATGTCAAAATTTGTAAATTTAAAATGGCGTATCAAAATGGAGGATTGGCACTTATAAACCGATTTGTTTTAAATTAGAAAAATAAGGAATCGACTCCTTTTGAAATTGGGTCTTTCCAAAAAGGAATCGATTCCGGATCACTATTTTTATACCAGATCTAATTTCTAACTTAAAAAGTTATTTATGCATGACAAAAGGAATATAGATTGGCGTACATAGGGCAGTTAAATATTATAAAATACAAAAAGGAGACACTGGAACTTTAACCACCCCGCGACTTTCACGATAGGTCGTATTATATGTAACCATGGATCTTTCCTAATTCGCTTACCAAAGATCATTAATTTAAATTCAACTATTTAGGTTTTCTGAGTCACTAACATAAAACCAGCATCAAGGATAAACATTTGGGCCCTTGGGGTGAATATAGCGACCTAAATTACATTTGGTTTATCTGTTTAAAGAGTAATACCTGGACAATACTGTCAAGAAATAAGTTACAATATCTAGATTTGTTTGCTGTAAAAATCTAAATTTCTTTTTTATGTGCCATATTTTAGTGGCCTTTCTAACTTAATTCTTGGCTAAAACACGTAGGTTGTAGGGCCACACCATCCCAGAATAAACTAAATATATTTAAATTACTACTTGTGCACTAAAATACTTGATCAAACGTTTTAATTCCTTAAGAATTTCTACTAGGTTATTATATTTGTGAAAATTGTCAAAGCACTGACCCAGATATTAAGCGTTATATTTTCGCATCGAAACACTCAACATTTCTATCGATTATTATCCCAACAATCTTTGTAAATGGATAATGAATATTTCATATCCACTTAGCGCCTTATTAAATTGGCGGCGTAGCTCAGACGGGATTTAATGATGAGGTGTCAAGAAAATTAATTATTTATCCTTTTTAGTGCGGATGATACATCTCTAAAAGTAACTCTAATGTTAATATTATTTTTACAAGGGGTATTTTTCTAATAATATATAAAATCTTGACTTTTATTTGCAGTTTGCACGCATGCATTGATCAAAATGGTGAGCAGTTCGAACACTTGCCTTTGTAAATTTAAATGTTTTTGTTTTATTATGTGTTCAGTTAATAAATAATTTAAATTTAAATATTTAATTTGATTTTCCGAAAATTGCTTTATTTCATTATTTTGGTTGGCCATAGTTTCATAAGGTGAAATTTTTCGAAATTTTGACATATGTGATTTTTGTCTTATTTTTGGTCGTAGAGCTTATCTCCAAATGGTATAAATATATATATATATATATATATATATATATATATATATATATATATATATATATATATATATATATATATATATATATATATATATATATATATATATATATATATATATATATTAAAATATATATTATTTTTTTTATTGAAGGAAAAATGGCTATTTTTAACAGCTTTTTCGTATAAAAAACAGTATATATGCACCTATTTCTACAAGATGGTACTGGTGGTTTACTGTTAAATTTTAATTTCCAAGAAAACATTATAAACTGTGCTAACTGGTAAACAGCCTTTAGCTTAAACAAGGAACTATATAATTTATTTTAGTCGTTTTGCTTTAACATTAAAACTCATTTTACTTGCTGGTTCATTCAACGATAACTTAAATTTGAAAATAATGCCCCACTAATTATATTAGATTTATACTAATTTCATGGATAGGTGTAACAAAACACAAGTTCATTGTAGCATGAACTAATTAATGTTATGTCATCCAAATGAGGCAGAAAATTTATTATTCTCCCCAAAGGCTTTTGGTGCTACTTTTTGCTTTTCTTTAAAGCAAAAAGTGGTCCGTTATTCAATTTAGTTGGGCTAGAATTAAACGATGTAGCTAAGGGATTTTGCACAGCAAGCGTCTATTATATATAGTATATCCAATCTATACTGCTCGACTGAACGTCAACATACAGATATAATAGGAATTTTTTTCGAATATACTAATATAAAGTTCAGAAGTAGTACCTGCTGCAAGAGGTTTAACGACAAAAACCAATAATACCTGCAGCATTACTGGTATGGTAAATGAATTATTAGTATCACAATTATAAAATTACCGAGATTACGAATTAAAAACTATTAGGTAATAACAGTAAGTATATGCTAGATATATAGAAAAATATTCTAGAATAAAAAAATTACAACAAAGCTTTAAAGGCATTTTAAAGTCAAATCTGCAAAATTAATGCAACCAAATTTAAACAGTAAGTTATGTTTTTTAGGTTGCTAAATCCGAATCCAGGGTCAGTTTGACTCCATTATGCAATTGTAAAAGGCATTTCAAAGGCATATCTGCAAAATTAATCGCAAGCAAATTTAATCAGTGTATACTTATATTTTTAAGGTCACTGAAAACGAATCCGTGGTCAGTTTTCTTTATATTTTTTATTAAAATACAAATAAAAAAGGTCCTATGACTTTTTTCGATGAAGTTAATATTTTTGAAGATATGAATTTTTAAAAGTTCGAAAAATCTCAATTTTGAGTATTTTTAATCCATGAAAAATGTATATTTAAAAAAATAATAAAATATAAAAAATATATTTTTTTTATTCCTTTTACAATAGTTTATTAAATCCTTAATTGAGATTTGACAAAATATTATTGTTTATACAGGTTTTTTGATTGTTTATTACGCGCGCTTACGGTTTTAGATTTCGGTACTCATGCGCCAATTCCTCCTAGACTATATTTCTATTTTCCATATAAAACCTCATTTAATATCATTAAAGAAACTACAATTACCAAATAATAAAATAAATACAAAGTTTTATCGAGTTTTTCCAATTACATACAAATATAAATCAAATCATAATTTATCGCTGTTATTAGGTAATGGCCGTTGAAACATAAAATGTGGCAAATTAAAATCCATTGGGACTATTTTGCATGTTGTCCAATAAAAATTGCAATAGTGGAAAATTTCAGTTTTAAACGTCAACGTGTGTAATTTAGTTAAAAAACCAGAATTAATTTGTTTATTTTATCTGGTATATATGTGCAATGGTGCCATGACGGATTAGTTTATTTAATTAAATTTATTAATCATCCGTAATATGTTTTAGCAGTAATAATTATTGAAAGGACATATGAAAATATCAACTAATTTAAATTTAGCTGTAATTATTTTCTATAATTAAAAACAGATGTATTATATGTCAGGTATTTTCGGCAAAAAACATGTTATTGTTGAGATTTGTTTTAGAGTATAAAATTATTAATAGTCACTTTATTACCTTATAAGTATCATTTAACAGAACAATACATACAAAGTGGAGCATAAAATCAATAGCGGCTCTAGAATTTTCAATCTTTTCTATCTAAAAAGTGAGACATCCACTTCGGAACCCACACTAAATATATATCAGATGTTATTAGCCTAAAGGGGAGGGAGAACTTAAACAAAGAAAATTTTTATATTGGAATTTGCATTTGCAAAAAAAGTTTTATTTTTACTGCTTCCCCTTTCCCCAGTAAAAAATCGGACTTTTAAAAGCAAATCCACTATAAAGGGTGTAAAAAGTATGATGCTTACGACTTTAGTGGGCCAAAGTTGAGCTCAAAACCAGTCAAAAAAGCCAAAAACACATGGGTCAAAAGTTAATTATTTTTGAAACATGACTTTTCAAAGTTTAAAATTTGGCAACACCGCTCCGGCTTGATCGCAGCGAGTCGAACATCGAAGGTTTTTTGCGAGATTTTACATATTTACACTTTTTTTAAAGAGATGTTTATTGACATAGGAATAATAAAAATAACTTATTGCAATTTATTTTGATATTTAATGTGAAAAAAGTAAAAAACAATAAAGTATTGTTCGATTTTTATTTTTCATTAAAAATTAAGTGTACTTTTTACAAATTCAGGCTTTTAAAAACACAAATTATTATGTTTTAAAATAGCACTTTTTTATTTTGCTTGAAGAATAGGATTTCTTGGTTGCACACATCCCGTTTTTAAAACTCTTTGGTAAACCTGCTCAACGGTTGTCGTAAATTTATAAAATATCGCGGCCAGTGAACACAATGTTTAACTGACTACTCCACGCACAAGGCTGATGGGTAGCTCTGTTGCTAATGGTTTTTTAAATTTTCAACTAGGAAAAAAAATATTTTTATTTATTTATTTTCATCTTATTAGCAAATAAATCTACTAATAAGCGATTTAGACGAAAGTTTTTAATTGTTAAGGTTTTCAAAAATAATTGCTTCCAAAGTTCATAACTTTGACATCGTTTAGACAAAAATCTGTTAAGTTTCGACACATATGTCATATAAACTTTTTGACTTGTTTTGAGCTCCACTATCGCCCATTAAAATCGTGAGCATTATACTTTTAACATCCTGTATATCTGTATTATTCTTGAAATTATAGGCTATGAAATATTTGCATAAGGAAATTGTTGAGGGAAAAAGTTCAATAAGCTATGGATTTTAGAAAAACATAGATAATTTTGCAAACTTTGGGACAATAAAATTTGATCAAATTCACGAAAAGATACAAATAGACGATTCTTTTTTAAAACTTAAGATTTTTTTCCGGAGGCAGCCAAAAACAATAATTTTGAAAATAATAGAACTGCCACTGCATAAAGATTGGTAATAAATTAAAAAGTGGATTCTTTCCTATATAGTATTGCTGTACGAATATCCATTTCTTAGTAACACGGTGCTAAAACTCAAAAAAAATGGATAATAAAACTTTAGCCAGCGCTTAATTTGTTAGTGCCCTAGTGCCAGTAAAAACATTGACTTAAAAGTTTACAGATAATACCATAGGGTTTAAAAAAATATGATACGTTTCTGGTAATTGTTTTTATCAGTTTCTTAAATTTAATTTTGTTTAACAAAATTTGCCTTTTTCTTTGTATCTGTCGTCACTTTTCCTTAAGGAAGCAAAGCGAAGCAAAGAATTATAAGTTCAGCCCAAGTAGATAGGTACTTGGTCTGGTATCCTAAAAGGCAAGAAGGGTGTGGTTAGTTGTTGTTAGGGGATATTTAATTTATTTTGAATAAAATTGTAAAGAGAGCTTGGTCTAATTTGGATTTTAGTACTTTAGATAAACAACATTTTTGAATAGAAACTTGACACTAAGTGTTTTTGGTGGGATTAAATAGTCTTCATGAAATTTGGGTTACTAAAATTTCCATCATTGCGTACCTTCAGCCAAGTGCCTGACCCGATACACGACACATCTGATCAACGTGATCGACAAACATTTCTGGATCTCGTAGTAAGTCAGCTTTTTTAAAAACGTACGAAATTACTTTTTTTAAGGTTTTCGATGCAAGAAAAATACATAATGCAAAAAAAATCAAATTTAGGTTATCAAAACCATATTGTGGTTAGATATGTGATATCTATAACAACACAATTCCAGTATAAAAAAACACTTAATCCATGCTTATTTTTTTTTGTCCACAAAATAAATTGATTTTTTATTTATTTAAATACAACAATTGTATTTATATTTGTTAATAAAAAGTTTTAAAAAAAACATACAACTAAATAAACAGGATAATTAAAAATGGTTATTTTTATTTATAGAAAAAACTAGCAAAACTAAATAAAGTAGAAGTGTGTCACACTGACTAATTAGGAAATGTCAAAAACTACTGGACTATAAAGATGAAATTTGGCACGGAGGTAGATTATGAGTAGGAGACGTCAGCTAAGAAAGGATTTTGCGAAACTCCTTCCAAAAAGAGTAGAATGGGGCGTGAAATTTGTATGGAAGTTTGTTATTTCCGTCTTAGAAGCATGAAAATTGGTATGCGGGCTATTGATAACGATTAAAAGTAATCCATTTCACATTTCTAGAATTACATTCTTTGGGGGATTAATGGTAATAAATGCTTGTCTAGAAAAGTTGTCATTTTTGAAGTCGTAATTATGGGGGTTAGTAATTAGGATTCTGATTACACAGGCACGGAGTTAAAAGGAGGGATATAGGTTTGTATGAGAAAATAGTCATTTTTGAACTTAGAACTATAAAATTGTAATTGCTTTACAAAATAAATTATTTAAATGTCTTTTTTTTTGAGCTTGTTCATAAAAATCTTTTGTTTACTAACCCATTTACAAAAACATTTATATTAGAAAATAAAAACAAAAAATACAATAAAATAAAAAAAGACTAAGCGCGTGACGTGATTAACGCGAAGGATTGGGAGGTGGGGGCACATAATTAGGTATGGGTGGCCAAAGGGCCAGTCACATAAGGTAGACCGGAAAAAGGGGGTAAAAATTTTAATCAGAAATATTCTTATTTTTTTAAAATTTTTAATTTATTTTTTTTTAAAAATTTTAAATTTTAAATTTTTTGTTAATTATCCTAAATTATAAAGTAAAAAAGGTTTTTTCTACCAAAAACTTTAAAAATTAAAAAGTAAAAATTTTTTTAGCTTCAAACTTTTAACAAATTTTAAAAAAAACAATTTTATAATTAATTGGTTTGTTGCAAATTTTTAATTATTCTCCCAAAACCAAAAAAAACCCCCACCGGAAAACTAGTCAATTTTTTTAAATTTTTTTTTAATTTTAAAATTTTAAAAAAAAAAAAAAAAAAAAAAAAAAAAAAAAAAATTTAAATTTTGTTATACGTTCTTTTGTTCTAACTTTTAAATAACAACACCGATTTAAAAAATAACAACTCATTTATCAATTAATTGATTTTGGTGTCAAAACCTATTAACTTATTACAATTCAAAACGAAACACCCACACAATCTAAAAGGCACCCGGAAAACGCGATTTTATTCAATTATTTAAAGGGTTTTCCCTTTTGGGCTCTATTTTCCCCTGTTATGAAAATTTTGTATAACATTTGATTGGAAAATTAATTAATTTATTAAATTAAAATTAGACATTATGGTATTTATAACGTACATTATACGACCCTAATAATAAAATATTACCCAATTTTTTTTCTAAGCATTCATTCATTATAGAAGTCACCAAATTTAAAACAAAAAAAATATAGTGTCTTTGAAAAAAAAACATAGAAGCACGATACAAAAAGTCAGAAATTTGTATAACATCATTTTAAAGTTTCAAACCAACCAGATTAAGAAATTATATTTCAACGAAATATATACACACATTTTTTTATTTCTACCTAAGATAAAACTGAAGATATTACACACGTTAAAAAGAACCTATACTTATGGTAAACAAAAAAAAATGTATTTTTAGGCCTTCCTTATTGACTTTGTTATAATCCTAACGTATATACGTTAGGCAGCTTACACACTGAGGCAACGCAACTGACATGACTGACTTAAGCAACTAGTTGCATCAGTCTGACCCATAAGGATTTTGCAGAAGCATTCACACTTGCACAATTCAACTGATGCAACCATACTATTGGTTGTATGCGCCTCGACATGCCGGTCGCGCCACGATCAGTAGCATTGGTTTTTGTATGTATCGTCATTATTATTTTTTATTATTATTTTAACACGTTCAATGCGTTCGAACAGTCTAAAAAGTTACCCCGACGCGAATTTTAAAATTTATTTATTTGGTGTGAAATCTATGCATTACCATTGTAGACATTGCTTTTAAACAAAATTTTTTTTGTCAAAAATTTCAGTAAAAATCACTAGGTCTTTTGTCAGTTCCAAAACAGACTTTTCTCCTATACGAAAATACCAAGAAAAAATAACATCCTTATCTTCTGACGACTGCATTTCAACTAGATTATAGGCGCATCGATTATCAACAATGTGAAAACATGAGTCGGTCGTGTGAGTTGTCGTTGCATCAGTGTGTAAGCTGCCTTAAGCGTTTTGATTTATGTTATAATTTTACCAAAAAAAAATTATAATTGTTAAAATAGTTCTTATTGGGGGGTCATTAGATACAAAAACTGTACACAGTCTATAAAGAATAAGTTAGTATATTTGGCCTTCTGCAAGGGTAACCGCATTATCAGCTTACACACACGATTTAGATTAAGAAAAACTCTTGATTTTCCTGCAAATTTTAATTTAAAGTTTTTAAAACTTTTAAATTTTCTACCTATAACAAATTAGGACAAAAAATTATTTCAACACTTTGGACGACAAAATTGTTGTTTTAATATTATTTGGTCTGTATATTTATACATTTATATATTGGATTGTTATTAATAAGATGTTGGTTGTTAACGTTGTTTTATTTCATCTTAAAAACTGTTACCATAGGCATGCCAAAGTTCTAAGGCAGTGTATTAATAAAGGACTAAATATTTAAAGATTTATTAGGAAAGAAAATACCTCTGTAGGTTGCAGGTTTTACAGTTTAGACAATTAAGACAAACCTCCTACAGTTCATCGATAAGCAAAAGAAGAAACTTTAAAGTGGAGGTTAGGTCAGTACTAAGCCAAACGACTTTTTTCTGGACATAACCGGAAAGCCATTACCTAGACGAGAAAGCAGTATTTTCCAAGATGCTCAGATTTAATATTTGAGTACAAACAAGTGTATAGGTTAGAAGGGTAAAATACTTTCTGGCTACAAAGAAATTTCCAAATTTCCAGAAGCTTGAATATAACGTGTTTATACCATTAAAAGACATTCTTAAATATAGCACTTAAAAGACCTTAATCAATATTTGTTACAAGTAAGAAAACGTGTACACGACTTAAAATCACTACCTTTGGAGGGCACAAACAACAAAGCCCTCTAAACCTCATTACCCCAATAAATAAAATATCCAAGATGGAACCCGTTTCTTAAAAATCTTTTTAGGTAGAATTTTAAGTAATCGGTGATGTTAATACCAAAAAACGCTTAATGGCAGGCGTATATAAAATTATTTTTGCGGACTGCTATGTAGAATATATTGATCAGATTGAAAGAGGTATTAAAAGTTGATTAAAATTTTAAAAACCCCTTTTTCTTAAGTAATTTTAAACCCAAAAACAATGAAAATTTTAAGGGAATAAAAAGGATTTAATTTACTAAATCCAATAATAAAGATTACCAATTAAACTTTTTAAACCTTTTTAATAATTTTTTTTCAAAAAATGGAAAATTCAATGGGTACGCTTTTTGCCAATTTTAAATGGAACTGGCCTTATTTAAAAAAATTTATGTAATTTTTTTGTTAGATAGAAGCAATTCAACAAAAGGGAATTTCTTTTTAGGGTAATCTTTATCCCATCAAAAACACTTATGTAAAATAAGGGCCAAGTTCCTATCCAATAATCTTGGTCTCTTAATTTACTGAAATCTAAAATTAGATCAAGTTTCCTCCACAATTTGCTGTTCCACTTTTTTTTTACTGATCTGTCTGTATTAATTCTTTTTCTTTTTCTAATAATACAGACGATTTTTTTAAAAAACAAAAAAGAATTGTCCAGATTCTTGATAGGAATTTGGGCCCTTTTATTTAACATGAGTGTTTATGATAAGATCGCTTTTCTTTTTTAATGGTTTAAAAAAAAATATCAAGAAAAAGTTATAATTCCTTCTAAAATATAAGTTTTTTTACATTTTTATTTATAAAGGTAAACAAGTTCCGTAATCCTGATTTAAATTTATTTTTTCTGGTAAAATGAGGTTTGATAGGTAAAATGTAGAAATGTTCTTTTTTTGGGTGAATGAGTCCTGTCGATTTTAAATTTTAAGACAATTAAGACCCTCGAAACTCAGGTATAATTAGATTGCAAACTTCTAAAATAAAAACACTCTCCAAGTTTCCAGTTTGTATTCCCTTGAAATGTGTCCCATAGGTTTGATAAGTCCATGAGTCACTCAGTCTGTCAGCCAGTTAGTCAGTCAGTCAGTCAGTAGTAAAATGGACGATTTGCAAAATCGATTTTCTTAAAAATTACTTAATATAATTTTTTAAATTTTTATACAGATAACTAAAATACTTATCTAAATTTACATACCAAATCTCATACCTTTATGTGGAACGATAAATAAGTTTTAATAGGGGAAAGAAAAACAGCTAAAATGTTTTGTGTGATATACACACTGCGTGTGTCAGGCTGAAACTTGGCCTGGCGCTTTTTTGTTTAAGATTAAATATTACATTTAATAAGTTAATAGGTTTAAATATTGATATATTTAAGAGCCGGTTTTTTTTAAAACACCCTTTCTTTAACCTTAATATACCTTATAACGAATGCTGTGCACTGTATGCTTAAGGCAATTTTGTTTCCATTTGTCAATTATGTTAGATATAGTTCCCCATTTAATATCCTAAAGCCTACACTTCTGACTTGAGGGCCAGTTGTGTCGGAACCGAGGTCGAAAGTTTGTCCTAAGTAACTGCTAATAGACCGGTATTAAATGTTCGTACAATAAAAGCAACCTTTGCTGGCTTTGGCTTTCTCACGCAACAAGATTATTAACTATGTTTACAATTTTTAAGCATTTTAGAGGGTACATAGTTAATAAAGAAACCTTTATGTTCATTAAATTATAAACTTTTACATTGAAAATATTTTGTTAGGGATTGACATGTATTTTTTGTTATAAAACAAAAATGTGTTAAGCCGATTCAACGGAGTGATTCTTAATAAAACACCTAATATCTTACCTATTAAACCTATTTTATTAAGAAGTTAAACAGTATTTTTAATAAAAACCTTTAAAAATTAATATTTCTCTTTTAAATTAAAACACTATAATAATCTTTACACCTAAAAGGAAAAATTATTTGGTTTTTCTTCAGAATAAAGATATTTATAAAATATTTTTTTAAATTATACTTTTTTGATATATTATTATAAAGAGTTAGTCTAATCTTTTAATAATAGTAACAAAAAAACATGAAACGAGATAATCTATAAGATTTAATTCTTAATAAAATTAATTTACTTTTAAATATTATAAATAAATTATTAGTTTTTTATGTTTATATAAAAATAACAATTAAACTTACTTAAAAACAAAATGCTTTATTTAATATTTTATTTTTTGAATATTTAAGTAACCTACACGTGTTACCAGTAAACTTTTTTTTTTAGTAATTTCAAAATTAGTGTCAGTTTGTATAACACATTTTTTGTAATTTTTTTTTTCTATTTTAAATTTAGTAATAAATAAACCGTTAAAGGAAATATATAATAAATATATATTTTCTTTAACGGTTTGCCAATAATATTATAGGTATAATTAAAAAAATATATAAACATCTTTTTTTTTGGAGAAAAGCCAAATTATTTTTCTTTTAAATTGATATTTCCAGAAAAGAAAATATAAAAATCTATACACCTTAGGTAAATACAAGAAAACCTTGCAAAAAACTATAAAGCGCCTACCTAATAAATTTTACTATCTTTTATGGTTTTTTTAAAAGTGTTTTTAGTTTAAAATATTGATTTAATCATCAAGTAAAAAGGTTTATTTTGTATATGGGGCATTTTATCATTATATAAATGACCATGATGTGCCAAATATATAATCTATAAATAAAGTTATATATAGTAAATTTTATTCTTAAAAACAAAGTTGTACGCTGCAGCTGACTTAATACATGTATATTATATTTTTTCTACACTGAAAATTAATAAAATTAACGGGTCTTACTAAGACTTTATCATGTGGGCCCTATTAAATTCAAAATGCTGATCGGTTTTTTCAACACAGCTCTGTATACTATTAAAATGTTTTTTCATGTAAATTTTAGGGGGGGGCATCCCAGACTGGAAGGCCATGTAAATTTTGATACATTGAAATATTGGCCCCCTATTAAAACCCAATAAAATTATTAGACTATTTTAAACGTTGATAAGATTACACATACAAATTTATTTTTTTTGATAAGGAATTAAAAATTTTTTAAAAAAAAAGTAAAATAGTTGCATATTTAAACCTTAAGAATCCAAGTAAAAAATAAAATGCTTGTCAACTTTTAATTGCGTTTTATTTTATTAGTTATTTCAAATTTTTACAGTATTAAAGAAAAAAAATTTGTAATCATTTAATAAATACAAGTAATTAATTGAACTTCATAATAGATTTTTAAATAATTAACAATTTTTAAAGGGTGAAAAATTAAAAACTTAAAAATACTTTTAACACAACACATTGAAACTAAAGAAAAATTTTTTAAATTAAGTCAAACAGACCTCCGTTTATGCTAAGCAATACCTTAAGGTTTTTTCAGTTTTACATTATAAGGAAATGCCGAATATCGCACCCGCTAAATTGAAATTTTTAAAGTTCAAATTTTTATCTAAATTTGTATAAAAACTTTTTGATATGCCCCAAAGGAAAAGTCGTTTGGGAAAGATCGGGGGACCTGGGTTTAGGTTTTTTGGCGGGGGAGTCCATTAAAAAAATTTTGAACATATTTTTATTCCGTAATTTGGGGGACAACCATCCTTTAAACCAAATTTTTTGATTGTAAATTCCCAACCCGGGCCCCCCTTGTTTTTTTAAAGTTCTAAAATTTTTTTTCCCAAATTTGATTTAAAAAAAAAGGGGCCAAAATTTGATGTCCAAAAACCCCCCCAACTTTACCTTTTTAGGGTTTATCCCGAGAAAAATCGGTTATTTTTTTCTTAGATCTGATTTTTGAACTTTGGTTCATTGTTTAAGTGGGTGCATTCATCACTAAAAAAAATATTTTAAAAGTCCCCATCGT